>RJWT010003658.1:0-35741 GCA_004365215.1 Cuniculus paca | reverse complement strand
GATATAATAAAATCAAATGAGGCAAAACAGAATGAAACCCAACCAAACAAAACAATGAAAATGATACAGGACTTCAAAACAAGACAATAGGGAATTAACAATGGCCACCAGCCTCAGAAGGAGATCCCCCACAGATGCTACATTGAATATTGTTAATCTCTGAATAGATGATCAGACTACCAGCTTTAGGCCTGCAAAGTCAGTGAAACACTAAACACTAAACACTACAAGCAGTTGTATTTTACCTCAATAGCTATCATTGCAGCCTGTGTTTCTCTGGATCAGCTGGTCGCTTATGGCGGGGGTGGGGTAGGGAGTTGGCTCTTCTTGTCTCCCAGCCTGCGAGCCCGAAGGGGCTGGCACCTGGATCTCCCCCCAGTGGCTTGCACATGGCACTGGCTTGCAAGGAGGGCTTGCTTCTTGTTGACTTCTCGTCCTCTTCCTCCACAGTCCACAAATAGTGCCAACTCATGGGAAAAGGCTAGCATCTGGGTCTCCCCTCAGTGGCCCAAAGCATAACTTTTGGCTTAATTTTTGTGCAGTTTATAATCGAATGACTGTTTTGGAAAGGTCTAAGTACTCTTTTGGAATGTTTAGGAAGTTCTGAGGTAAATAGATCAAGACCTGTTCTCTTTTTAGCTTAATTCAGATTGCCTTATTTGGTTGTATGGAAAAGGGATTAAAAAAAAACATGTTTGTTGATATACTTATGGGAGAAAATGGTATACCCAAGGTCATGACCTACTCTCCTTTCTTTTTTGCCTCTCACTAAAGAGCCTGGACAAGCAGATGCCAGTATTCCTGTTAGATGTGGTCATGTGACTCAGTACTGGCCTAGGAGAGGTAAAGGGAAGTTTTCTGAAGGTTTTTCAGATAAAAATTATCTCAGAAAAAAGTACATAAACTGTCCTATGCTGCCTCCTGCTTCCTGCCTTTGAGGATATTCTACTTAGTGTTTTTGTAACCACCTTGCTTCTGCATGAAAATACTAAGAGAACCCCAGAATTCCTAATACATAACCTGACACTATTAAGCTTCTGTTTCATGGGTCCAAATTGCCTACTTTCTCAGTAAGAAAGATGAATTTTGTAGCATTTAAACCAGTATTTGTTAGCTATACCTATGCTCAGTCAAAAGATTCTTAACTGGTATAATACAGTGCAGCGCCCTCTTCTACTGTTGGCTTTATTTTAACCTTCAAGGTTTTGGAAAAGAAGTCTTTAATTTCCTTTCTGGCTCAGGATGTAGCATAAGAATATTAAAGTGAAATTTGTTCATTTTTGCCTGCTCAATATCTGTTTTTTCTTCTTGGTAATACTAAGGTGACTTCTCTTGGTGAGCTATCCTTAGTCCTGAAGGCTTAGCAGTACTGACTATCTTGATACAGGGATTGGGGATGAGTATGGGTTTCACAAATCAGTGTATTGCAATTCTGTGATATTGCCACTGCTTCACAGATGGGACCAAGAGACAAAAAATGTAACATCAGATCCTTCTGGCAATGCTCAAGCCTCTTGGCTGGGAAATGCTTGAAGTTCTGTCTGACTTCAGAAATTAGAATATAAACAAATAGATTCCTTTTAGCAAGGGTAGTTTGAGTTAAATTTCTGATTGAAGACACCAAAAATAGATCTAGTCACTAGAGTCACAGCATTTTAATGATCAATGGCATCTGTATTGAAATATCCTAACAGAAGCTAGATGACTACAAATTGGGGTGCTATAAAGGGAATTCCAATTTTGAGTAAGAAGTTAAAGTAAATGACCACAAAGTTTTCTTTCAATTCTTAAATTGCTATGGTGTCACAAACATCTTGGGCCTGTAGGGATATTATGGTAATGGAAGGAGCATGCTGTCCTGCAGGGTAGTGAACAATCTGCTTTTACGTGGTACATACTTGATCAATGCCAGATGAATCAAAAAGAAAGTGGGAATTTTGGCATCACAGAGCTAACACTAGACTATTAGGCTAGAGACAGATTCTGAGCCCATTTCAAAATTGGGTCTTACTTTAGATCCTGGTTAGTGAGGCTGACCTGAGCAAGTTCTTAACTTGTTGGTGACTCACTAAAGTCATTTGTAAAATAGAAGTAGGGTTTTTGGGTAAAGAAAGCTCAGGGAAAGACAAAAAGGAGTGACAGAGAAACCATGCTTATTGAGGATCTATGATGACTCAAGGATTGTGCTAGATGCTTTACTTTTAATTGTTTCATTTAATTGTTACAACAGTGAAATGAAGAATATGTTGTCATACCATTTGTTCAGGTAAGTTAATGAAAACTTGGGAAGGTTAACAAAATTACTAGAAGTTATGTAGCCAATGAGTGGATGAGCTAAGCTTTACATATTCTATCTGTTGAAATCAGTGACTGAGTTCACATAGTCCATGTTAGAGTAGTTCAAATCCCTTATTTTAGAGATATGCTTAAACTTTAACAATGAATGGGTGACAAGGCTGGCACTAGCTCTCATGTTTCCAGGCTATCATACACTTTGCTAATGATATCTGCACTGCCTGTCTTATTAGAATTGTTGTTTAAAATCGGACAATGGCCAGGAAAGTGATTTGAAGAGTGTAATGTGCTGTATAATATTGTTGGAACCCTGAGCTTGAACGCTCTTGGATCTTTTTCTCTTTTTCCTTTCCATCACTAGTCTTTGCTTCTCTCTATGGGCTTTCTTCTTTCTATCAGACTGGTTATAAAAATGAGAGAGCAGTAAATTCTGGACTCCTATCTTCTTAACTTCTCCCAAAGAAGAATTGGTTTAGATGAATTTAGAGGCTTATTTAGTTCTCAGGACAAGATAGAGCAACTGCTATAGTTGACATGGTAGCTCCAGGATGCCAAGGGAACAATTTCAATTGATCATTTTTAAATTTTGTTTGATCTGGTGATTGTGTTTCTGTTGCATAAAGCTGCAGTGATATTGCAGCTGACTCAAGTTGAACAAATGAAGGCTAAAAAAATTACTAAAAGTTACTAGTAGTTTTCTTTGCGATGAGCAATTGACCCAAGTCAGGTTAGACAAAACCTTTCTTTGGGACCATTTGGTAGTGAACTGACTAAGAAATTTTTTCCTAAATACATAGCTAATACTCACTGCAAGCAAGGCTGAGAAATCTTATTCAGATTTCCAGTCTTCAGAGTAGATGTTACAGTGTCTACTATTCTAGTGTCTACAGTTATGCTGTTCTCCTCTACTTCCAGGGGCATTTTCCTATTCCATGAAGAGACTGGGGACATAGAGGCTGCTTTTGCAGATGGCACTGACTCCTTACTTGAGATTACAGATGTCCAGTGGATAAATAAAAGCAGAAAAAAAGCTTATTATCTCTACCTTCATTTTGTATCAGTCTCCTTTCTGCCTTAAAGTTTGAGTCAAGTTCTTGTTCAACTTGGAATATAGACATGTTAATAATTTAAGCAGTGTTGGTCTAAAATTGGTAATTCTCCCCCTTTAAGGCATGAAGATAAGAATAGATAAGGTATTTTCGAGATTTGCAGGGATATCACAACCAAAACGTTGTCAATTGGTAGATCCTGTTGTAACAACCAGAAGTCTCTAGCCATTGCCCTAAACTCAAAGCAACTAACTCCATCTTGCCTTTTTTAACTTGTCCTTTACCCCTGAGTCAGTTTCTTCTGTAGTTACCTTAGAATTCAGGAACAGCAGTGCTTGAAGGCAGATTATCTCTTGATGAGACTGTTTCTTAAGTGAGAACAATAACCCCATGATGGGAACTGAGGCTTCTCCTTCTCTCCTCCAAGTAGAAGCAATCATTCTATGATGAGAACAGAGCTGCTCCTCCAGTGGGTGAACAGAACCTGGCACATCCAGACCTGCCTGAAATTATGATTAACTGGATTGAGGCATGACCCAGGTTACTTGCTTTGCCAGCTATGCAAACCTCCTACTCATGCAAACACAAAACTCTTGCCTTTGTTCTTTGTATAAAACCCCAGAGCTCTGGCATGCTCCTGGAAGACAAATATCAGGTCACTAGACATTTCTGTTCTTCCTCATTGAACCACACTGAATAAAGTTTTTTACCCTGCCCTTCAGGGTGCTTGTCTCTTTCATTGGTTTTTTGAGGATGGGTGGCTGTACCTGTGTTGTAGTCAGGGTGTACAAGGGAAAAGATTTAATATAGGATGCATAATTTATAGGATTTTTAAAAAATAATATTCACCCAAAGATTCAGAAGAGTGCAGAAGATCTTTCCACACAGCAGAGACTCAAAGAATCCAGCTGAGGGCCTGGATTCCATGGCAACATCCTGCACGAGTCCAGCTGAAGTCCTAGAGCCCATGCTAATATCCTCCAGAAGTCCAGCTAGAGGACTAGAGCTCACGAAAATGTCTCATGCAAGTCTCTTTCAAGGATCTGCATTGGGAAGGCACAAAGGTCAGTGGTAGAAGCTAGAAAGTCTGCAGCCGTGGAATGAAGGATCTGTGTGCCAGCAGGCTGTGCCAGGAAGTGATGCTCAAAGTAAGGACCACAACTCCCGTGAAAAGAATTGCAGCCACCCTCAGGGACCTGAGCTCCTTATATGATGAGAAGAGCTGAGTTTATATCAGGAAAGCCAGTGTGACAAACTTCTCTAGGAGGCTCAACAGCACACGATCTTCCCTGTCAGTTCTTTTTACGCAATTGGTAACAATCCTCAGGTGGGCCTTCTACACCCAGCACTATGCTGATTCAGTTCACCGGGGTGTTACAAGTTGACCATGAGTTAATCTGCCATCTACTTTCCTAGGAGCCCCAGAGCCAGGGCCTTCTCCCTAAAACTCCATAAGGGTAAGTGTGGTGTGTGTTTTTCTCCAACAGGGCATACACAAGGTCAAAATTTTCAAGAGCCATTGTATGAGTCTCTGTGTTTTCTTTTTCTTTTTTTTGTACAAATTATTTTTTAAATTTTCCCTCAAACCAGATTTTTATTTAATATAATTAAATAAACTTAAAAAATTTAAACAGTTACTCAGTTTTAAATTTATCATCTCTAATTACGATAATAATACTTCTTTTTCATAGAGAATTGAGGTTTGGGCTTAAAAAAATTTTTTTTTAACACAAAAAGAGGGCCGGGGATTTAGCTCAGTGGTATAAGCACCTGCCTGGCAAGTGCGAGGTCATGGGTTCGCTCCCTGGTACCAAAAAATATATAAAAAGATAAAAAAACTAAACAAGAACAAAAATGATACAGAATTTCAAAACCACATAATAGGAGATTAATAATGGTTAATATGTTGTTATCTTCAATGTAGTTGTTCAGATTACAAGATATCAGCATGAAAAAATGATCAAACAATGAAATCACAAACTGTTCTTTTTGATGAACTAACAGAGATTGTCGCAGCAAGCGCGGAAACACACGTTAGGATGAAGCTGCTGCAAGACCGAAGTGGCCTGACTCACTGAGACCTAGCATAAAGAACAGCTGGTGAGCTGCCTGGTCTTTCAATGGGCCAGAAGTAGAGCATTTTTCTTTAAATCACTGAAATTTGGGGTTATTTGTTATCACAGGATAACCTTACCTATTCTGACTGATGCAGAAAACAAGGAAAAAAATAATAAATGGGTTTAGGAGTAGATATTGTGTAAGCCAATTTGTAGTCCTGTCAAAGATGGGTCATGAAATTCTTAATTAACCACAGGAGAAAGGGAAGTGGAGGAGTAAGAATGGGCCACAGAGACAGGTTCACAAAGACAGTGCTGAGAGCCTGGTTCCTATCATGTACTGGAATCTACTACAATTGTTGAATGAATTCCCTTTATATTTATCCAGAAAATATTAAGTGCATTCGGTGCACTTTCTAGGTACTTGGGACTTCATGGACCATAAATGAGATATAGTCTTTACTCTCATAGGTTTTTCATTCCAGTACTGGAGGACTGAATAATGAATTACAAGTGTGGTAAGTGTCGGAAAAAAAGGAAAGTGCTATTGAAATCTCTAACAGGTGGATTCAGGTAGGCAGTGGGATCAGGAATGCTTTCTGGAGGAAACTATTGAAACCCATTGAATGAGAATGTATCAATTAGTCTATATAGGAATGGGAGAATTGTCTAGGCAGTAACAACAGTAAGAGCTCAGTCACAAAAGGAGAAACTTTGTGACTTACTTAGGAACCTAGGGAAGACTAGCAGGGATAGAAAATGCAGGAACATAAAAGATACTAATAGGTTAATTGTAGTACTTGGTTCAGTTGAATATTTTCTTCACCTTCCTTCTCATTAATTGGTCTTCCTACTTCTGCACAGAATGGTGGGTTTTATCCTTTCGTGGTAAATCTGTAAGAATTTATGCACACAAATTTTGCTGGCCCTTCTTCACTGTAATGCTTCAATTTCCTCCCCTCTTTTATTTGCCTTGAACTAGCACAATATTCTGGCCAGATCTTCGAATGGGATTTCACCTGAAATTCATGCTTCTTTTACAGAAATTTGAGTCCTCTGAGGTTTATTCAGGGAGTTCTCTGGAGCTTGCTGGGAAGAGCACTTGTGCTGGAGAATGGCTGTGGGCTTGTCTTCTTGGCCAGATCCCTTAATCCCTCCAACTTCACTCTCTTGAAAGCCAGTAGTCTGGATGGCTGTGATTTTTGAACCATTTTCTCACAATGCCAAATTCAATAACATCATCTGGCAGAGCCAAACTGCCTCTGAGCTTGTTTGAATTTCTTTCATTTCATAGCACTTATTGCTTCTGTTTGTTTGATTTCTTGTGGAGAATTTAATACCAGCTGTAATCTGAATTTTGCAAAGAAAATTGACTGAATTCAAATTACTTGTGTGTAACAAATACCATCACCTTGCTAAATTGCTATTTACACCAGTAAATATAAACTCAGATGCCTTTGGTTAGGCTGAGTGCAGTAATTTTAGAACCTTCACCTAATGCATAAACTAAAGAAATTAAATTGAAAACTCTAAGTGAGAGATGAATGAGACAAAGTTTAATAAACAGCTCTGCAGACTCTGTTTCACCTCATGGATCTAAGTAAGAAAATGGTCAATAATATATTACTGGAATCTTCTGCATAACATTTCATGAACTGACTTGGCCAATTAACACTTAATGGGTTTGTTTGAAGAGAATGGCAGTACTCCATCAGATCATAGTCTCTGTTTCACCAGGGAGTGACAAGAATTTAATACCAGCTCAGAAAGAAAAAGAGTCACACCAAATGTTATGCTTTCAGCATAAAAGTGTCATTTGGAAAAATGACGTATCGAGAAGGTGCAGTAACTTCTGTCATCCTATCCATGTCTCATTGTAGGAGACCTCAAGATGCACAACTCATTTTCAGCAGGACAGTGCCTTGCCTACTCCTTAACATTCTCAAAGAAAGACATTCAGATCTAATAACTTCAGAAAGTCTTCACCCAATAATAACAAATACTTTTATTACTTTTTTTCTTTATGATGCCTTCTTATTCTGAAATTGGAAACTGTAGTTTTCAAAGTCATTTTTGTTGAAACACCCACCCTTCTGTCTTTCCTCTCTACTGGCCCATTCCTTCATTTTAAAGTATTTTAATGAAGCCTGATATGAAAAGCCAGTGAAAGATGACCTGGCTGGAGTGAAGTCGAATAACCTACTCACTAGTCCTTTACCCTCTGATTCTGCAGTGACCCTTAAAGGGCTCCACAGCACTCCTTGCACACTGGGAAACACCATTTGAAAGCCCATTGTTTTAAAGGAAGACTATAAACAATTCAGTTACCTGATGGATCATGGAGTTTGGATATGTTCCTATAGATTCCTTGTGTTTTGCTTCCCCTCCTCAATCTACAACACTGAATATTTGTCTGAGGTTTCCTGGACAACATGTTTTAGTGATGTTGGAATATTAGTTGTATCTCAGTTGTATATCTTTATATCTTGCTTTTTACTGCTGGTCAAGATCTCTTGAGACAATGTTTACCAGTAAGAGCCAAAGGCTGAGTAGCGGTTAAAACCTGACATATTAAAAACTAATGGAAACTCAAAGCAGCAAATGTCAAAGTATTGATTGAGTCTTGAAATGCATGTGTATGTCTTATGTCTAAATTTTCAAAATAAAATTAAGGAAAAGAAGACAAAAATCATAAAAAAAACCCCTCAATCTTTCCCACCCTTGTATCAGTCAGGGCCATTTTTACTCATGTATTATTCAAAGATTGATAAATTTCCAAGCATCTAAGATGTGTGCTGAATTCTTATTTTGTATAATAACTTGAATTTTCCCGCACTGATAAAAATATGAATGAAACTTTTCATTGCATATCATTGGTATAGATCTATCTTGTTTTCTGTGTAAGTGAAGAGGAAATTGTACTAACATATGGAAAATAATTCAGGATCTTTAGTTTTATTTCTCTCCTGCCTTTTTTCTCAAAACACAGAGATGTTTGGACTATGATATCAGGTGAGTAGACTTTGTTTTCTTAAACCTAAGATACTCCTGGATATTTATTATTCTACTATATTAAAACCTTGACATCATGATAAGAAAGGTCTCAGTGTTATAACTTCATTAACTTAATGCCTTATGAAGTGGATTAATATGTTTGGCAACTACTATGTTTGTTAAGCACTAAACATAGAAGCTTCAAAATCCTATTTTTCTATTTATCTTTATAAGTAATGACATAGCTGTTCTTTTTTTCCAGGTTGCAAACCTATGCTTATCTTCTGAACAGTCCATCTCAGAAAACATTCCAGTATGGTAACTTCCTTCTCCTTTTTATTCTTTTGTTGGTACTGGAGAGATTTTTCTCAGCAGTCTCAGCAAGCTAATCAACTTTCTCTGCATGAATGAACTTAATCTTCTTACATTTTAAGCTTATTCCATTCAAGGAAAATCTATGTTTCCAATCTACCTCATCTTTGAACCTGTATGAAAGCTACAACCTTGCTATAACATAAAAAGCTTTTCTCAAGGTAAGTATATTCAGCAAATTAAGTAAGTTCATTTGTGATATGAAGGACAGATTTGCATTTTGGTTCATTCATTTTAAAAAATTCATTCAGCAGTATTTATTGAACACTTATCTACATAATTTTGTTCTGAATACAATACAGCATTAGGCAAGGATGATTTATGTCAACATATAATTTAATAAAAATATCCTTTTACAACTGTTTTAGTCTATGTTGCTAAAGCAAAATACCTGAGACTGAGTAAATTGTGAAGGACAGATGTTTATTTTCTTGCAGTTCTGCAGGCTGGGAAATTCAACATTATTACAATAGCATATTGGGTGAAGTCTTGGTGCTCAGATATTTCCTTCAAAGTGTCTTCACATGGAAGCGTAGACAGAAGGGCAAAAATAAATAAGTGTTGAGTCTTCATGTGGCAAAAGAGCAGAAGAACAAAAGGAGCATAAGTTATTTCCCTTCGACCCTTTCATAAGGCATTAATTCTTTCATGAAGCTTTTGCTTAATCATTTACCAAAAGATCTCATCTCTTAATATGAGTACATTGGGGTTAAGTTTTATGTTAATCAGCTTTCTATCACTGTGACAAAATATTTAGGATAAACAATTTAAAGGAGGGACAATTAGCTTATGGTTTTGGAGGCTTCAGTTAGTGGTTACCTTGCTCTCTTGTGTTTGGGGCTGTGGTGAGGCATGACATCATGATGGAAACACATGGTGGAACACAAAATTACTTATCTCACAGCATTTGGGGAGACAGAGAGAGAGAGAGAGAGAGAGAGAGAGAGAGAGAGAGAGAGAGAGAAAACAAACAAATTCCTTCAAGGGTAAGGTCCTAGTATCCTGCTTCCTCTAACTGGGCTATACTCTCTAAAGTTCTGAAATTTGCAACACTTGTCAAGAGCCCATTAATCTATGAATTCATCAATGGATTGATGAGATTAGAATTTTCATATGGAATCACCTCCCAAAGACCAAAGACCCCACCTTTGAATAAGACTGCATTGGGGAAAAACATTTAGCTCATTAGCTTTTGGGAGAACATTTCATATCCAAACCATAATGAATTTCAATACATGAATTTGGGGGGACATTCAGAACATAGAACTGTCTATGCTCATTTGAGTTTTGATTAGCATAAAAGGATGTTTAAGTGAATACTAGATTAAGTGTATTAACTAGTATGATTAACCTCAAATTATTGTAAGATATTGCTCTATCATTCTTCCTATTATTTAGTTATGAATATTTTCTTACTATTTAGTTATGAATCAGTTTTGTACCTAATACTGGCAGAAGATGAGATAAACTGGCTACAGGTCTAATATTTGGCAGTTCACAGTTTTTAGTAATGTCAATAGACACATTTGTCCTTGTTTTCATGTAGAAATGCCTCTGCCACATTGGACATTACATATTTTGAATATTATCCCTGACTGCATATCACTTTTCTTTCAAATGGGATTCATTTGAAAGGCTGTTGAACCATTGTTAATGTAAGGCAAAATTATTTTAAGGAATTATTTTTTAAGAAAACTTTAGGGAAGCTGTAATTTTTAAACATCTAGAAAAAAATATAAAATCTCACATTAAGAAAAACTAAGCAGAGATTTTCCTCTGTACTGTTTTCTTAATGAGATTGGTTTACTCTATGTTGTCAGTAAAACCCTATTCTCTTTATTCTCTCAGTGTCCCTTCTCCTCCTTTTCTATCAACTTTCCTCACTTCTTTCCAGGGGGAAAGACCTTGAACTTGAAAAGAAGAAAATTTGCTTCTCTGGATCTCAGTTAGTTGATCTACAGAATGGGTATGGATTTTCTAGGCATGAATTCTACAGGCTGAAACTTTAGGCTTGCAAAGACTGTAATTGTATTTTCATCTCAAACTCAATAACACTTTTGAAAAAAGTTTAATCTTGATACTTGAGTAGTTTAGTCTTCTTACTATCATGTTATATTTATCAATAATTACTTTAGGATTTCTTTTTGCTGTCCTCCTCTTTCTAAAACTGATGGTAGAAGAAGTGTACTTATTGTTTTAGGTATTTTAAGAAGTGGTCGGAGAGCGTAGCTTCTGGCTTTTGGTGTTATTGTTTGTTTGTTCCCGGCTCCTGGGTGTCCAGGTGGCTCTCAGGCTCCATGCCTAGGCTTGCCTGCACTCTGATTCTCAGCCCACTCTGGTGTTGGCGCCCATTTACTTTCTATCATGACCCTGAGGTTTCTTGAGTTCTACCTATCCACCTGGCCCCCACTGGGATCACAGAAAGATTTCACTGAACTCCTGATCCTGGTGAGAATTTAAGCTTTGAATTTTTCCTTCAATATTTTATTATGGAAAATTTCTAATGAACCAAAAAGTTAAGAAAATTTTACACTGGACACCCATGTACTTGCCATTTAGATTGTAAAATTAACATTTTACTATACTTGCTCCTTCTAATACCTAATTATTTCTTATGGGCAAAATATTTACTCACCCAAAGATGTTCATGATCTAATCCCTCAAAACTGTGAATCTGTTCCCTTACCCAGGACAGGTGTGATTATGTGATGAACTTTGCAATCAGAATATTATCCTGTATTATCCTTTTGAGTTCACTGCAATCATGAGTATGCTTAAAAGAAGTTGGAGAAAGACAAGTGACAAGGGAAGCAGAGTCAGAGATGGAAGATACTCTGTGGATGGCTTTACAGCTGCAGGAAGAGGTCACAAGGTAAGGAATGGGGGCAGCCTCCAGAAACTAGAAATGATGAAAGAATGGATTCTCCTCCAGTGCTTCCAGAAAGGATGCAGTCCTGCCATACCTTGATTATGACCCACTGAAATTCATTTCAAACTTCTGATTTCCACAACAGTTAATTAATAACTTGGTGTTGTTTTCCACCCCTAAATGTGTAATAATTTCTTTTCATTTTTCCAGGAATCAGATTTAGGACCTTGTGCTTGCCAGGCAGGCACTTGTGCCACTGAGTTATATCCCCAGCCCAATAATTTCTTAAACAGTAACAGGAGACTAATATACCCATCTTTCCATCATCCATCCATTTTGTAAATTAAAAAAATACATTTGAAAGGAAGTTGCAGACATCAGTATACTTCCTCTCCTAGAACTTAAACATGTTTATAATTGAATTCATTATTTGTTAGTATTTTTTTCTTTTGATGTAAAATTAATTTATAGTTAAACTAAAATTATCTAGTGTGCTTTTTCATGTATTCTACAAAAATTCTTAAACCTCTGCAACCAAAACTCCTGATAGAGGTAGAGAATACAACCATGACTTGAGGAAGTTTCTCTCTGTCCCTTTTCTTCCTGAGTAACCATTGTTCTTACTTTTTGCTTTCTGTAAGTTTATGTAACTGGAACTGCATAGTATGTACTGATAGGATATTTTAAAAGTGGTGCAGAGAAGCAGGAGCAGCGCAGTAGAGAAGCAGGAGCTATCTAAGGGAGGGATTTATTGGGGTTGAGGACGCGGGGAGGAATGTTCACCCAGTGTGGCTGAACTACTTCCTCCGCTGGGTATGGAGCGGGTGGAGGTTATATGATCTCTGACTGGAAGGTGACGGCACTGGGGACAAGCACTGATAACGTGTAACAGACTGGTGGGAATGTCTGCATTTCGGTGCACATAGGAGGAAGCTGTAATCGGGGAGGGAGGGGTAGTGGTTCGGCTATACCACTGCCGTATGTCCAGTAATTTATATTAGGACAAAAACCTTTCATGTACTCCTTTGGGTATAGCTCCTTTCTCTCAGCATAATGCTTTTGGTGTTCATCCATGTTCTTGTATATGTCTGTAGTTTCTTTCTATTACTGAACAATATTTTATTGTATGAATATACTACATACATTTATTCATTTTCTTGTAAATCGACACTTAGTCTATTTCCAAGTTTCAGTTATTATCAATGTAGATAATGTGAACATAGTGGTACAGCTTTTCTGAGGATGTATATTCTCATTTTCTTGGGTAAATACCTAGGAGGGAAATTTTCAGTCTATAGTCAAGCTTAGTTTTATAAGAAACTGCTTGAACATTTTCCAACATGCTTGTGTAATTTTGTGTTCAGTTCTTTACATCTTCAACATTTGATATAGGCTGGGCTTTTAATTTTAGCTATTGAATAGGGTGTTTAGTAGAGGAATCTCATAGTGATTAAAGTTTGCATTTCCTTGGTGACTAAAGATGTTTGCCAGACTTTGGCTATTGAAAAGCCCAGCTTCTTGTAAATCAAAAACTTAGTCTATTTGGAAACTCAAGTGGCTCTTTTATCCTTATACAAGAGAGGAATTGACTGATACCACAGCAGGTAATAATGAGGATAAGGTCCAGGGGGAACCAGTCCTCTGCTAATAGTTCTGAGTTCTTTCTTCTTGTGAATATCTAGTCTCTAACTCGGACTCATTGTGAGTTGAAGATGAGATCGTGATTGAAATATGAGTTGTTATTAAGTCTTACTCAAATAAGAACTTATTTCCCTATTGGAAAATATCTCAAACATATATTATCACTTCTTGATTTTGACTTGGAAACTATTTCGATAAGTGGAGAAGGATAGGAGAAAAGTCAATATGTGAAGCAATACATAGTTAACACTGCCAATATTCTTAAAGGTGAATTTGAGAGCCTCATCAGTACAGCTTAATTGAAGGATGAGATATTTGTCCATGTGTTCTACAAAGATTCACATATTGTTCCAATATTAGGTGACTGTATTTTTATCAAAAGCCCCCAGACCTCAAATTTAGAAGAAATATATTAGTTTTAGATTTCAACCATTTAATGGACTCCCTTCAAATGGAGAAACATTCTTGTTATAGTGTCAGTACTAAACACATGGTTTCTTTTTTATTCTCTTTGTATCTAGATTTGTCATGACTCTTCTGTACCACAGAAACTGAGCTCCAGGCAAAGTTTTATAGCATAAAGTGTTCACAAACCAATTCTATCTCCTGCCAAAGTTAAGAAAACTCTGATTTTTACTGGAGAAAATATCTGTGTCTGCCTCACTGGAGGGAGAATAATGTATTAGAAAGATGTTATTTTCCTTCGCCTTTTCTGACCTCCCCCTTTGTTTGTTTGTTTGTTTGTTTGTTTCAGCTTGTCTTTGAACTCAACAGGGATTTTTCCTGAAACAACAAACACTCATGGATCTATACAGCCAACCTACAGCTTCTCAGTTTAAAGAAACGTGTTTCACGTATTGAGGCATTAAATAAACCAGGCTTGTAGTCTCTCTCAACATGCTTAAAGAAAAATGAATTGTGCATACTAGGAAAATTTTCACCATGATTTCAAATTGTTGGCTTCTACTGCTGAACCTTGAGGCCTGTTGATCTCACCTCTTGCATAGTAATTTAGAAGTTTTCAGTTAATTTGATGCATACAGTTTGAGACTTCATGCAACGTGGACAAGTTTAGCTTGTGAAATAAATTGTCTACATTTAGAATCTTTTGCCACATTCCAAAAATCTCTTCTCAGCTAAAAAAAATTCTGCCTTTTGATCAATAGTGCATTTCTTAACCTTTTTAGTCTTGACTTTTTCCTCCATTGTGCACATTTAATTGAGTTGGATTTGTGGGTTTGTGTATGGGATTGAAGATGGGGGCAGCAGGGAAGATAGATGCTTTTCTCTCTCAATTATTTTCAGGCCATTAAAGATGACTGAGTGAACCATTTAAAAATTTTAAGAGGGGAAACCTATTAAAAATTAGTGACCTTGTACTTAAACCATATGATTAAAATTTCAAAATTTGGTTCATCAATGCTAAATATTCTCCCTGCATTCTGAAAGCTTTCTGCCAGACTAATGTATCACAGAAGAGTATAGTATTTCTGAGATGAAATGCTTAATTGAAGTTGACTTAGAAATATTGAAAGAAAAAAAACTTCTGGGAATCTAATTTTTTGATTTTTTATTTAGAATCACAAGGTAAAGTTGTACAGATGTTTTACAGGTTACATGTATGTGAATCAATATACAGTACATCATCAACCAATTTTTGAATTTAAATTGCATTCTATAGCAGTTGGTTTTTATCTAACACTTTGCATGGAATATAAAAATAATGTATTTTCTATGGAGAAATGGTTCTGAAATCCAATGGTGCTTTTATTCTTTGATTTGATTGGTTAAGTCCTTTTCCTACTGTTTGAAAGCAATAAGCGAGAAGATAGGAACAGCTCTTGAAAAATGAGACACCACAGTAGCCATTGCTCATTTCTTGTTATCCGACTTGAAGACCTGTAATGCTATTCTCTTTTATCTGGATTTATACTAGTTTGTTTTGTTCGAGTTTATTGTCTGTAAATGTAAGAGCAACCATTTTGAAGAAAGCAAGAGACACTAGGGTAACCATTGTTAATCTCCTGCTGTTATGTTTTGAAAACCTGTATAGCTTGCAGTGTTCTGCTTTGAAATGCTATATTATGTTTGACTCTATTCTGTTTTCTTTTGCTTTTTTCATTCTGTTTTGTTTTGTTTTGTCCTATTTTCTTTAAAATAAAAAAAATGTATTTTCTTTTTTTTTGATTTTTTTTATTTTAAAGAGAATAGAACAAAACAAAACAAAACAGAACAAAATAAAGCAAAAGAAAACAGAATAGAGTCAAACACAATACAGCATTTCAAAACAGAACACAGAAAGCTACACAGGTCTTCAAAACATAACAACAAGAGATTAACTATGGTTACTCCAGTGTCTCTTGCTTTCCTCAAAATGCTTGTTCATACATTTACAAACAATAAATTCAAACAAAACAAAGCAATACAAAACCAGATACAACAAAAGAGCGCTACAGGCCATCAAGTTGGCCAACAAGAAAACAGCGATGGCTACCGTAGTGTCCCATTTTTCAAAAGAGCTGCTCCTATCTTCTCACATATTGCAATCGAATTGTAGGAAAGGGATTTAAGCCAATCAAATCAAAGAATAAAAGCACCGTTGGACTTCAGAATCTTTTTTGCATATTTATCGGGAATTTTCTATCTTATTGAGTCTTTCAGTTTCTTACATTTGGGAGACAATGCGGTGTTTACACTTATGGGTTTGGTTTATTTCACTTATGAGTATGGTCTCAAGTCACATCCATTTACCTATAAAAGCCTCAGTGTGATCATTTTTTATAGCTGAATAGTACTCCATTGTATAAAAGTACCACATCTTCTTTATCTAATCCTCAGTTGATGGGCATTTGGGTTGTTTCCAAGATTTGGCTATTACAAATTGTGCTGCTATAAACATGGGTGCACATACATCACTCTGGTAAGATGATTTCACTTCTTCTGGGAATATGCCCAGAAGTGGAATAGCTGGGTCAAATGGGACTTCCAGTCCTAGCTTTTTGAGAAACCTCCAGACTGACCTCCACAGTAGTTGCACCAGTCTGCACTCCCACCAACAGTGGAGAAGGGTTCCTTTTAAATAATGTATTTTTTTAACTGTATGGCCTGTATATTATATTTTTCTTACATTGTCCCAATGTCAGCTACTTTGTTTAGTTGTTTCAATAGGTAAACTAGTATTTATTGTATTATAACATAAGCAGTAAACTTTAGTCAATTGAAAGTTAAGGAAAAAATAAAAAGAGAAGAAATAAATTTGTTTTCCGATTTTCTTATTGTAACTAAAAATCTAATGGATCAGAGAAGAGATGCAGTCCTCTCACACAGATACAATGGCTTTTGGCCCAGTGGACTCTAAATTATCATTTTATTGACAGAATTACTTCATAGAGAGAAAGTGCTTACAAACCCATGTTTACAATGAACATGACGTACTGTTTTTCTGTAAATGTATTTGCCTTTTGATTCTGTCCTGGTATTTTCCCAAATAGTAGAAATTAAATTTCAATCAAGATGGGTACCTACCATTCTCTCTTCCTTCTAGAAGACAGGAACATGGTCCAGATTCCTTTTGTTAGAAGACAGACTGCCATTTAATGTCTCATGGATTAAGATTCTGACTTCTGTCTTTCCTCCAGTATAGAAAACTTCTCTAGTGTCTGAGATAGGAAGCCTTGCTCTTATAGCATTATATTTTCTCCAATCTGTTATAGTGGCAGGTATCTTCCAGAAAGCATAACATTGAGACTGAAAAGCCTAGAAAACTCTTTTTCTTTAGCCTTCTGCTTTGTCATCATATCTCCAGGGGCAGTGACTATAGAGTGGTTACTTCCCTGAATGGGAGTGTAGGGTAAGGGATTAAGGAATGTCAGAAAATGTTGAGGAAAATTCTTTTATTAATAGTTCAAACTATCACTTTCCATTCATACAAAGACCAAGTTGGCATGGTGGTATGAAGATGGTGGGAGAGGGGAGGACAGGCACCTGGGTCTGTTCTAGACAGACACTAGGACAAAGATGAACAATCTTCTGGTACCTGAGCAGTTGTATTTTTATTCTAGTGATAGATACAACATCTTGTCTGCACTTACTGCTATTAACCATTTAAACCACAGAAATACCTCCCTTTATTCTGGTTTTACTATCATAAGCAGCCTTCAGAAAACTTCACTTTCCATATGTTCTGACATTCAGGGAGAGAGCCAAATGGTCAGAATTATGTAAATAATTGCCCCACCTGAGGGGTATACTTCTTATTCAAAATGAATACTTCAGCTTTCTACTTTTAAGCTTTCTACTTCCTTTGCATGCACGTATTTCACATTCTTGGCTTCCTGTCTATCCTTTACCTTCATGCTAAAAAGTGTTTCAGGAGAAATCCAGAAGCCTACATATGTATTCCTGCAGAGTGCCAGATGGAAAAAAATTCTAGCTGGCTACTGAACTGATTTCTTCATACAAGTGAAGGCCAGTTCATAGATCAAGAAAAAAAAGTCCATACTGTATATGGGTTGCCTGAATCTCTTTACAACAGTCTTCACTGGCTTTAGCTCCCACATGCTCACCAGAATATCATCTACTTGCTGTCTCTCCTCCAAGCTTTCTAGACATTCCCAACTCTCTCTAATGAACTGATAAGTCATCTAGTCAGTTACATCATGACATTTATCAGGGTCCTTCTCTTGCCAGGCACACTTGCTAAATATATTGTTTAATCCTGTTGTAGTCAGGGTTTATAGCTTAATACAGGATACAGCTGGAGGCCTAGAGCCCACAAAAATGTCTCATGTGACTCTATTTCAAGGATCTTCACTGGGAAGGCACAAAGGTCAGTGGTGGAAGCTAGAAAGTCGGCACCAGCGGAATGAAGGATCTGTACCAGCAGGCTGAGGAATTTGCACTGGAGCCAGGAAGTGATACTCAAGGTAAGGACCAGAGCTCCCCAGAAGAGAACCACAGCTATTATCAGTCACAGCAAGGACTTGAGCTCCTCCAGTGATGAGAATAGCTAAGTTCATATCAGGAAAAGTCATCACAACAAGCTTCTCCAGGAGGATCAACAGTGCACTATCTTCCCCTCCACTTCTCCTTTTATGTTATTGACAACAATCCTTAGGTGGGCCACCCACCCCCAAACCACTCTGATTCAATTCAGCTGGGTATTGCAAGCTGACCATTAGCTAATCAACCAAAACCCTTTAATTTAAATAAAACTATTATTTAAATTTTATAAATTAAATAATTTAAACTTAATAATTTAAGATTATTAATGGTAGCTAATGATTATGTTGTGCCAAGCAATTTGTTTTACTGGGCAATGTGTTAAGCATTTATGCACACCAACTTTTTAACTTCTTGCAAAACCCCTATGCTATTGATTGAATTGTGTCTTTCCAAAGAGATAAGTTGATGTCTTAGTGCCCAGCGCCACACAAAGTGATCTCACTTGGAAATGGAATCTTTATAGAGGTAATCAAGTTAAAATGAGGCTATTAGGATGATCACTAATCCAAAATGCTGGAGTGCTTATAAAAATTATTTTGGAAACAGGAATAGATGTGCACAGAAAAAGTATGATATGAAGAGACAAACACAAGGAGAAAACCATGTAAAGATGAAGGCAGAGATGAGAATGATACATCTATTAGTCAAACACTACCAGCAAACCACCAAGAGTCAGGAGAGACCCATGGAACAGATTCTCCTTCTGTGTCCTCAGAAGGAACCAATGCTGCCAACAGCTTGATTGGGATTTCTAGCTTCTGGAATTGCGAGCCAGTAAATTTCTGTTTGAGCCATGCAGTTTTTGGTATTTTTGTACAGCAACCCTAGGAAACTAATGCACTCTATGAGAGAGGGACTATTATTATTTTCATTTGAAGATGAGGAAACTGAGGCCCAGAAGAATTAAAGGAATTGCTCAGCTGGTAATTGATTCATGTTCAGGAACTCTGGTTCTAGTTTTGATTCTCTTATCTATTTTACTAAAATGACTCTTATTTTTTCTAGTTAAGTATCTTTTATTTTTAAACCTTTTCATAGTCTTACTACTTTTGCCAAGGGTTCCTGTACATAACGTTTTCTCTGAGTCTCCCCCTTAGTGCCCTGCCTCAACTTGCCCAGACTGCACTGACATGTACAAGAAGAAGACAGCCTTTCTCTGTGTTGTACTCTTGCCTGCTGGAGACACCCTAAAGTGAAGCCACTTGAGCCCCAGGTTGTCTGGTGCTTTTAGGGAAATACCTCTTCACAGTTTTAGTTACAGTTATCATTCACAAGAATCTGCACAGAAATCAGTAGGAAGAAGGTACAGAATAAGGCAACTATGAATACTGCCTTATATTAATCTCTTTATGACTCCTCACCCTGCCGGGTAGAACAAAGACTGGGCCATTCATATGTATGTCACACATGCATGTGTGGAGAAGGAATGGGAAACTACACACAGGGTTAGTATATGAGTGCTCATTGTGAGAGTGAGAGACAAGAAGAACAAATTCCTGAAAGAGTTAAAGACATCATAGTACAGTGATACATGCATATTCATGTTTACAGCAGCACAATTAATAGCTAAATCTTGCAAGTAGCCTATCTGTCCATCACAAATGAATGGGTAAAAAATGTGATATGTATACACAATGGAGTACCACTTTGCCACAAAGATAAACTAGAGTCATTTGTAGAGAAATGAATGCAAATTGAGGCCATAATGTTAAGTGAAATAAATCAGACACATAAGTTTAAATATCACATGTTTCTCATATATGAGAAACCCAAATTATAAGTAAAGAGCAAAATGAAAGATAATAGGAAGTTGAGAGAAAGATGTTTCTCAAATGGAGAAGGAATCAAGAGATGGATGGAGGGAAAGGAGATGAAAAAATAAGATGTGTTATGTACATGTACCAATTTCACAAGAGGAATGCAAATATTATGTACTGGAAACATGAACTAACATAAGTAAAAAAAAAAAACACAAATTTTCGATGATAAAGGTCGTTTGTTGGGACTTAAATCCTTTTAAAATTGTGAGTGTGTATTCATAAAAGTATGTGAAAAGAAAGCCACTAAAATGTTCCTGGTGATTATTAGAGAGTCATAAGATTTAAGGTGAATTTTTCCCTTTACTTTTTCAGAGCATATTACTGTTTATCTCATTAAAACCTTGGCAGCTCCTCAAAAGAGCACAGATATGATAAAGATGGTGTTTCTTTTTCTATTGAATTCATAAATCGAATGGATCACAAGTTTACTGACTCTCTTCTACATTCTCTCTATAAAATGTGGTATTTCTTTTCTTGTTTAAGAACATCTTAAAGATCAGAAATATGATCCATAGGATAAATGCTTAGCAGAGACTTGAAGAGATGTTAGTAAATGGGCCAACAAATGAAGAAAATGAAAATGCTCTTAAAATGTCACATGGTTAGACTGTCTCCTGTTTCTCTGATTTGGACAGGCTGAATGACTCTGCGACATAAAGAACCATCCATTCACTTTTGCTTGGCCATATGGATCATAATGACAGGCAGTTTTCTCAGGAACTTCTGCCCATGTTACTGGGCAACAGGCATGAGGCTTGTAGAAAATGACTACTGGCGGATTGTCATCAAAATAATATGCCCATGGTCCAAAAGGAATAAAGTTATTGCTCTTAATAAACAGTTATGGTACTTTTTTGTGTATTGCAAATCCCAGTATCTGAAAAACATCATGTTGTAAATATTTCTCCATTTGGTTTGAAAAGCTAGAGCATTGCTCACACCTATCTGGCTTTCAAGGTCAGTGAATTTTGTAGAATTCTGTGCCAAGTAGCTGCTGTGATATGAATAAATTTATGTGAAAATGAACTCAGCCAGCTAGTTATTGAACAGGATTTTTAATGGAATGTACTGACAGGAGAGAAGAAAAGGCAAACATAAAGGGTAAATAATAACTTAATGAAAAGAACTATTTTTTCTCAGTTCAGGGAAAACAGTAATCTATTTTTTAAAGTCAAACTTTCAGAAGTCAAAAGGGAAGGAAGACAGAACTTCAGTTCCATTGAGAAAGAGGAAATAAGGCATTTCCAAGGAGAAAGAATTATTTACATAATCATAACTAAACAGAAATAAATATTTCCTTTGCTTATTTTTCATATATAGGAGGGCATGAACAGTAACACAGACAAAAGAATTTGCTAGATATTTCACTGAAATTTGCTTAAGTTATATTAAGAATTTCCTCCAAAGTACCCAGCTACAGCAAAACTAAGTTTCTTAAAAATGGCAAATTCTTAAGGAAAGAAAGTAATTGTGTTTCAGATAGGCTATGTGGAGAAGAATGAAAGCCACCTACTTCTACAGCCATATCCTGCTTCATCTAATTTTCTCTAAACCTAAAATTGAGTGTGATAATTTGGGATGATAAATGGTAACACGTCAAACAAGAAAGTGTGTTTAATCTATTTCACTAACTACAACTTGGTAAATACATTTTGGTTTTTGTGAAAGTTGTTCAACAATCTTACTGATCCTTGTTTCAAAGTTAAAAATACTTGTAAAATTTTATAAACTTCCCAATTGTTTATTACTTCTGGAGTCTCTTCTACAATAGAGCATTCCCACATGTGAAACTTAGTTCCTTCTACATCCTATATAGACACAGACACACACAGACACGGGCACAGACACACACACCCTTACCTCATGGAAATGGAATACTTTAGCTAAAAATACTCGTGAAGGTGATGTTTGTGTGATAGAAAAGAGTAATTTCAAATTATGCTTTAGGCACTCAGGGTTTCAAAGTGCGGTGGCCATCCCCAGCAAGTACATTTCTCCTGGCTCCTCTGTTTGTCTGTTTTCTTCTCGTCTGCCATGTTTGGATCACCCCCAGAGACTCTCCTCTTAGGTGGAGGCAGGCAGTTCCCTTCCGCTTTCTTCTATGATTTCTGCACCTGGGAAATTTTTACCTAAATTCAGGTCTTTGCCTCTCAATTTCTAAAGTGGGAGTAGCTGTAAATCCAGCTTGGATACTTTTTCACTACCTTTTCTTTTAGTTTCTCATGTTTCAAATCCAGTTGAATTATGCAATAACAATGAGATATTCATTTCTTAGTCCTGTGATTTACAAACTAGGGAAACAGAACTTTGGATCTCTCACTTCCATAGTTTATAGGAGTTATAAACAGCCATCTTCAACCCCTTGGTAACACAGACATGTTAGCCCTCCTTGTGTTACCAAGGGTTCTTAGAAAAGATCAAGGCTACTGGCTATGGTTGAGAGGTAAGACGAGGTGAAAAGTGAAACTCTGGCCCATTCTCTATTATTTTCTAGTCTAAAGCAATGGTTATTATATGTTTCACTTGCCGAGACTTTCTGTTGCCCTTAAAATTGAAAAGTAATTATTGGGGAATATTATATTAAATTTACTCTTATTTTACTAATGTAACAGAGTTGTTCTTTGGAGCCATGCAAACCCACTATCGTAAATATCATTCCACCTTAACAATGAAAAAAATTGATGAAGTTAAATTTTTTTGGTACCGGGGATTGAACTTACCATCTCATGCTTGCCAGGCAGGCTGAGCTAAACCCTTGGCCCGATGAAGTTAATTAAAGGAAGATGAGAGACACTCTAGTTTTATTCTTCTAGTTAGTACTGGATCAAATGAAGAAGGAATTATGAAAGCATTTCACCAGAGAGGTAATTGTAATCTACTTTATAACCAATCACTATGAGGATACTGTGTAAAATTGAATCAATAGGTAAAGTCTCATGGGGGTTTTATAGATATTTGCCTATTCTTTCCTCATTCCAAATCAGAAATATTTTCTCCAGCTTAGATCTCTTGGATGCATGGGTTTACCAGAAAAATGATTTGCCATTATAATTTTTGGGAGATTCATAGCCAAATACTTGGCAGAGTCTAAATTTCTAGGAATTAACTACCAGGCTACTATTTTGTCACAGAAATACTTTATGTATTACTATTTTCTGAGTGTTTTTTTTAATCTTCAGCTTCCAAGTGTTTTTTGAGTCAGGTGCCTGTTCAATTATTGGGGTAGTTTTATTGGACCTAGGAAACAAACTCCAGTTCCAGAGCCTGTTCATTTGAGTGCTAATCCCTGGACAAACACTTATCTTTTCTTTGGATATACTTTATGTTGGACTTCCCTTTTAGATTTTGGAGGATTAAATTCTCACTTTCACTGTAGAGATTTTTCTCAAATATACGTAAGTTCTTCTCTTTCTCTTAAGATTTAAACACAAGATATTATTGCTGACTGAAAGTGCTGTGGGTGTGGAAATAACTCAGCAAATGATTCACTGAATAATTTTATCAGAATTGGATAGGAATCTTTTATTGGGATGCTTCCAGGTGCCATTCCCTATAGTATTTTTCTTTGGACTATAAGCATCCTTGAAAAGCTATCCACCAATTTATTGAATAAAGAATTGATATTTAGATTCCAGGATTCCAGCACTGAGCTATCAGAAAATATTTGTAGGTGGATGAAATTTTGCCTCAGGTTTACTGTGATATAATTAGGCAATCTTCTTTGTTTCTAGTGTATATTGTCCTCCCCTTATCTGAAGTGTCACTTTCTGTAGTTTCAGTTACCAGCAGTCAATTGTAGTCTGAAAATATCAAATGAAAAATTCCAGAAATAAACAACTCGTAAGTTTTAAATTGTGCACTGTCCTGAGTAGCACAATGAAATCTCATACCATCTTGCTTTGGGCCACCCTGGATGTGAATCATCCTTTTGCCCAGTGTATCCACACTGAATAAACTACCACTCCATTAGTAACTATCATGCTTATCAGACCAACTCTCATAGCACCTCAGTGCCTGTGTTCAAATAACTCATTTTACTTAATAATGGTTCCAAAAGGCAAGAGCAGTGATTCTGACATTCGAATAGGCAAAGAAGAAGCTATAAAGTGCTTACTTTAGGTGAAAAAGTCAAAGTTCCTGACTTAAGAGGAAAAAAATGTAGTTACAGGTAGGGTTTGCTTCTATCTTTAGTTTCACTCATCTCCTGGGGTGATGGTCTTGGAATGTATCCCTCACAGATAAGAAAAGACTATTCTATTTCTTCGCTACCATCTTTATTTGTGACTAATGCCTCTCAGTTTGGAGTTCTAGAGCCTTTTTGATTAAATTGTCCTCATTCCATCTTCCGCAGGAGTGTGTGGAGTATCTAAGTAGTCCTTTTCCTGAAGCATAGGGAAGTTATTTTCCTTTTAGATTTTTATTCATTCTTAGTTTGTCTCTTTGCTGCTTCAACCACTAATTTTGATATACTGGGACTGAATATATGTATTGAACCAGTCCTTTGTAAACTGGACTCATTTCTTATCTTACTCGTCATTTCTGATGAGTTTTAGACTCCTTGCTTTTAATTCATTATTTCTGTTTCAGTTTCCTTATCTATAAAATTGCAATAATGTTAAGTTGCTTTCCAAACTAGCAGCTTGAGGAGATGGGACTGGAAGCTGGCCAAAAGGACAGTGAGTGAGACTCCCAGATTCCCATTATTTCTCCCTCCTTGTAGAGTCAGGGTCTCTGTTCACAAGTGGCTGAAACCAGCTAGGCTTTTGCAAACACAGCAGTGGACTAGAGGGTAGAAAATGAATAATAGCATCTATGTGAATGCAGGAAAACTGATCTCAGAAAATGTTCAGAGAATAAAGAGTGACTGTACAGTGGGAAAGTCAGTCAAGGTGATAAGCCCAGGAATGACCTGATGAGGAAGCAGATCTGAGGCCAATGCCACTGGTCTTCTGCCACAGCATATCTTGATATTGCTGCTGTTGCCGTTGTGATCCTTCTCAACCTTCCCTCCATTTTTGGGTTGGTTTTGCTTGTGCCCTTCAGTCTTAGTGGACAAAGAGAGGAAGTGTATATCCTCATTTGTTTAGCCAGCATTCTCTAAAGAGAGAGAACCAATAGGATGTTTTATTTTACTGATTTTATTTACTTTATGAAATTGGCTCATGTGATTGTATGGGGATGGTGAATCTGTCATCTGTAGGGCAGGCCAGCAGGCTGCTAATTTAAGTGAGCAGTGATGCAGTTTTTTATCTGAATTTCAAACAAACTAGGCAGACTGAAAATGATGTCAGGGTTTCTATGTTTCTGTCAAGAGGCCAAATTACTTCTTCGAGAAATCTCAGTAATTGTTCTTAAAGCTTGTGATGATGCTAATGCACAATATGGAGAGTAATCTGCTTTTCTTAAGATCTATTAGTTAAAATATTAATTATATCTAAAAATACCTTCACAGTGACATCTGGACTCATTCTTGACTAAGGAACTCACCATAACAGCTTAGCTAAGCTGACTTATAGAACTGGCCATCATGTATTCAATAATCATTACAAAATTTCCCTAAGTTGAAAATCACGGCTGCCCATTACAGCACTTTACTATGTGACTTTGGGAA
This sequence comes from Cuniculus paca, assembly GCA_004365215.1. NCBI lineage: Eukaryota > Metazoa > Chordata > Mammalia > Rodentia > Cuniculidae > Cuniculus > Cuniculus paca. The sequence continues at coordinate 10,029 of RJWT010003658.1, read as the reverse complement.
AGGCATTTATCTCTGCATTTCAGATTCCAATTCTGTAAAATGGGGATAATAATAGTGGCTATACACAGTTGTGTGGATTTAAAGATAAAAGGAAAATACATAAAGTGCTTTGAAACGTGCCTGGAACAAGGTAAGTGATGCATAAAGTAAGATGCTGTAATTTCTTATCTAAATTCTGCAATGGATTATTTGTCAGAGCGCATGTAAATTTCCACAGTGTTGGTATGTGAGCCTAGAACACCTGACAGTGATGGGGTGAGGTGTGGTCACAACCTTGATTGAAAGCCTCAGTTTCTTCCTAGAGCGATGCGAGTGGCTGTCATTTACTGTGCTTTCACTACCTCCCAGCCAGCATTCTGGATGTTTTACATACATTCACTCATTATAATTTGGTTCACATCATACTTCAGGGAAGTTTGTGGTACTTCATTTTATAGACGAGATACTGAGTCTTAGATAAACATGTTATCATGTCCAGAGTTACACAACTAGCTCATTGCAGGACCTGCATAAAAATTCAAACTTATAAAATTTTAATTCCTGTTCTCTATGCTGCTTCCACTCTAGAGCAGACAGAGGGTCTCCTGACTGCCTGCCTCCTTGACTTCTTTCCTTGCTTCAGTGCCTCAGTGTTACCTTGGCTTCACTGGTCTGGAAAATGAGAATCCTCTGGTCTCCCCTAAACATCAGATTCTGAATGCTAAACCCCTGTGAAGAGATCCTTGTCCTTTTATTAGACTTTAAGTTTTTCTTTTGATTTGCTTCAGTTCTTCCTTCTTAAAAAATGATTAATGCAAATTTCTTGAATTGCATTATGGGTGGAGGTAGGAAAATAAAAAGAATTTAAGGCAAGCTTTCTTCATATAATTAAAACGACTGAAGATTGGAAAAAATTCCCTTCACATAAACTGAATTAAATTATTTCAAACTACTTGAAGTAAATTTTAAGTGCAATGGAAAGTGGTTTATATTTAGAAAATAAATTGTTATTTTTTTCAGTATTATTTTAAAAGCTTTGAATTCAGTAGGCTGACCACATCATAATACCATTATAGAAAAACAAAATCTAAAAATCATACGTAAGCCTTTCACTGGTAGACAAAATGTCTAAGAGCTCAGTGAATCTAAACAACATCAAAAGTAGGAATAAAGTCCATTTTCTTGTGGCAATTTGGATCTTAAAGATTTTATTGTAGAAGTCAGATCTATAGCCAGTTGAAACAGAACAAAGTATTGTTTGGGTGGTTTAGAGTCAGACTAAAACTTTGTGTCTCAAACTTTAATGTCGACACAAATAACCTGAGGATGTTTCCAAAATGCTCACTCTGATTCACCAAGTCTGAGGTCAGATTCACGAATCTATATTTCTACCGAGCTCCTGGAAGCTTCTCATACTTCCATCCATGGATCATGCTCTTAGTAGCAAGGGTCAACTATCCATTTCAGTAGGTGTCTTAGCCAAGAAGCCAAACACTACCCAATCAATAAGCAGAACACTTGCTCATTTATTGTTGTTATTTCTTTATAACCATATGATATTGTACCTTGGAAGCCAATGGATAGAGATGGTTTTTAAGTTAACCAGTCATTTTTCTATTTAGATGTTTGGATGTGAGGAAAGAAAGGAAATTGATGTCTCTGTTCACCTAGAGGTACTATTCCTAGAATTTTACACTGTGTCTCATCACATACCTATAACAACTCCACGTGGTGAATACATAAGTTGCATTCTAAAGATGAGGAAGCAAATCCTTGGAAAGTGTAACTTGTCATGGCTGGTGAGTGGTGGCCTGTGAACCACATGCGATTTATCTGGACATCTTTACTGCTTGCTACCACTTTTTCTTTTGACTTTATTGGCTATTTTTTATCATTTACGTTTTTGTGAAAAAAAAAAAAGGAACAAATTTAATTTTAAAAATCTACACAAAATTGTTCATTAGATTTCCCTCTTACATCCCCTTTTCCCATTTCATTCTGTATGTCTAAATTGTTCTCTACCAGGAAAAGGCCTTGATGCTTTGTGCTGAACTGACTGACAAAGCCTTATGATTTAAAAACTGATTTAAAAACTATCCTGCTCTGCTCTCCACAAAGCCCCAACCTTTGATCTTCTCTCAGGAGCAATTTCCAATCAGCCCTCTTTTTTAAAGCTTGTAAATGTTTGGTATTCAGTCTTTCCCAGGCCCATTCAGTCTTCCCAAAAAGAGAGGTCAGGACCTTCAATTCCCTATTGTCATTACTGTTCTATTGGAAGTCTTACTGGAGGATTTGGGTTTTCTATAGTGAAGGTAAAATTAAATATAGCAAGCCTCATGCTGTTACTGTGCCTGCACACTTTAAAATTAAGCAGGGTTATGACAATTACCTAGTTCTCTTGGTCTATGCAGATGATACCATATTAATTTAGTACTTTAAAAATATTATTTTTGTTTGACCCTCTTTACCTAGACATTGTTATCATGGTTCAATATAAGTGGATAACTTCCAAACCTTCATTTTACCTTGTGATACAAACCTATAAAAATTTGGTGGTCTAGAGTAAAGAGAGAATGAACAAAGTAGATATGTAGGACTTTTAATTTCTTTTTTACTGTTCAATTTTTCCTTAAAACCAAGCCAAAATGTAGAATTAATACATTTAGAGCTAATTTTGTTGACTAAGGTATGGAAAGTTTTGAATCCCATCTGCTCAGTCCTCTTACTCTGCGCTTGTTCACCTGCGGTGCCTGAAAAGTTCTCAGAGTTCCACATGATAACTACTGGTTTAACCCCAAGCTAATTGTTTATTTTAAAATGTCTGACCTTTGAATGAACTAGTATCTATGAACAACTAATATATGCATTTGAATTTCTGTAGCTATTTTATTCAGAGATGAAGATTATATTAATTCTACATCCTAAAATCAAGTTGTAGTTCTTGAGTTAATAGAATTTTAGAGGGGAAGGACAGAAAGATATATGAGTTTTCAATTTGCTCATTGTTTTTCCTTGCTGAGACATCTATTCAGTACAGGGTCTCCAGCTGTGACATCTGCAATCCAGGAGACATATGTCTATTGACTAAATGTGTGGCTCTCAGGACTGCACAGCACAGTCACCTGCACAACTGCTATAGCCCAGAACTGATGACAAAGAGGGGATGGAGAGTGTGTCACTGTCCTTTTAGAGAGTCCAGAGTTGTTTCTAACGTATACTAGGACTGAGGGTTACCAAAAGAAGCCATTGAAAATGGGTCATTTTATTCTGATCATCTTTATAATAGATTCAGGTCCTCACCACATTCTAAACCTGGATTATTTTTGAGTGAATAAATTCTTTATCAGAATTGACAGTGATAAGACCACATAGTTCAGTTTTCCTGAATACATATTGGGTAGAATTTATCCAATCTTTAATTCAATAATATTAGAAACAATAGAAACTGCTATGTGTGGATATCATCATCAACCTGCGAACTTTACTAAGCATTTGCTAAGATATTTACGTATATACATATAATTGCATCTAATTCTCACATATATGTATATATTTTCATCTAATTCTCACAAAATTCTGTGTTGTAAGCATATAATGCTTTTATAAAATGGATGCGAAAACTGAGTTATAGAAGGGTCAAGTCTCCTCATCCACGGGCAATACTTGTACAGCATTGTTTCTGTGTCTTTATATACATTATCTCTAACCTTTTAACAATCTCACAAGTTTCATATTAAATATATACCCTAATTTTAACAAATGTAGAAATTAAAGCTATAGATAATTAAGTAAACAATATTAAATGCAGGAATGCAATCTAAAATTAAGCCAAAATAATATTTATTAATTGTGCATACAAGAATATCTTTCTCTCATTTCCCGTGAGGACTATTCAAATAGAATTTTTCCTAAACCAATACTACATTAAAAAAAAAAACAAGAAAGAAAACAAGCTAGCAAACACTGTGAATTTAGAAGACTATATATGCCAAAGTAATTGAAATGCCTGTGTACGATTTCGGAGATAATGGAGCAGACTAGCAGGGGTATCAGCTCATATCCCCTGCTTTAAATTTTATATCCAACTTTATTTTAAATGTATAAGTATGTTAAGCTATGTAATTCCCTGGATTATTTACATTCTAGTCAGAGTGACTATTGAAGGATAGTGTAATTACAAAGTACAATTTCCAAGCTGAATGAAATTGCTTGTTGTGTAATAGGTCTGTCAGGGACTGATCTCTGAAAATGCCAAAAACAAATACTTGTAAATCATGGATGAGGATAAATGATATACAAGCCCCTGGGTTTGCATATGGAATGAGAGGTGGTCTTGATATGGATGGACCATTTTCTTCTGTTATTGGCTGAACTCCGAGGATTGGAATTAGAAGTAGTTTTTCCTTTTCAACTTTCTTTTCTATTTCTTTGCATAGCGTTAAAGTCGGCAACTTTTCCATCGCTTTGCTGAGCTACACCAGGAGTCGCTCTGGGTGACAGAATAAAGCATGGGTAATTGTGAGATTTTATTGAGTGTCTGAGCAAAGAGCAGTATCTCCCCTGGTCTCTGTCAGTGACTCTAATGTGTCATTCTCCACTTCTGTACCCCATTCCGACATTCACCTACCATTTATTATATCAACTTTATAAGATGACCTGTGAACAGTGGGCAGGTGTCTGAGGTATGAATAGCAGTGTCAGGTATTGCAGGCAAAAATAAGCCGTTCCCATGCTCTCACTAACACTTTCCTTGTGTAAAATGAATGATTGTTTACAATCAGTGTTGAGCCAATCCTTTCCCATGTGATCATTTTCTAGAATGTGCCTAATCTTATGCTAAAATGAGAAGATTTGACATCCACCTATCATTACATATATTTATTTTTGGTCCTTCAACATCTCATCCCAATAACCTCTCCTGGAAGGATGGTAGAAGTTTGGAAAGTTCACAACCTAAATTCCTAAATCCTTTGCTATGGTTATTTATTGCATCTAACAAGCTACACCCAGTATATTTATTATACTCATGACTTTGTGAGTCAATAATTTTGGCAGGACTCAGCTGGATGAGTTTACTTGCTCTATGTGATGTCTTGAATGACTGGATTGAGGGTCATTTTAGAGAGTCAGGGTGGTTTCACTCACATGTTGGTGGCATGGCTCAGCTGGCGCCCTCTCCTCTCACACAGCCTCAGAGTCTCCCCATGTGGCCTAATGTATAGGTAGTTGGACTTCCTATCTAGTATCTCGGGGTGCCAAAGACCAAGGCAGGAGCTCTCAGTTCTCTTTAAATCTAACTTGGAGTTTGGCATGGTATCATTTTTGCAGTATCATACTGGTGAAAATTATCACAGATCATCTGTGATTGAGTCAGGTAGAGGGGAAGTAAAGTCCACTTCTCCAGGAGCAGACTTGCTGAAACATATGGTAATTTTATTTCTGAGTTTTAGAGACATTATTACACTGTTTTTCTTAATAGCTTTCCATTTTTTGTGACAATTTTTTTAACACAGACTAAGAACAAAGAAACAATGGTTTGGTTATTTTATATGGAAAAGAAACTCACAAAAATCAAAGTAATGGATTTGATTTTCAGCTTAACTAAAAGGTAATTTAATTAAAATAAAAAGATTATAGATAAAAATGTATTTTAAAATTATTTCCCATTAAAAATGAGTTTTTCACTACATGAATATCTATTCCTAGAAGTATTATCTATTCCTTTGTCATCATGTCTCTAAAATATGCATTCATAAATGGTATTCACTAGAATACTCCAAACTGCTTGAGAACAAAATCAATTATCTCTTTTGTCTGACCATTTCTTCTCTAATGCTCAGTATATATTCCTTTGTTACTTGAACTAAGTGCTCAAACAAAATTAGGTGGCAGCAGCTTATCATCATATAATATCATCATTTATTGCTCATAAATATTATTGAATTATTTTATTAGATCATTCAGATCTATATACAGCTACAACAGAAGGGTTTACTCTGTCTGAAATTTTCCTTTAGGGAAAAGCTAATGTGACTATTTAAACATTTCTTCTTATTTTGGGGAGCTCATAAAATCATCTCTGACCTAGAATCTGAATGGAAAGGGGTATTTACTTCAGTTGAGCTTGTTTTAATCTCTATTCAAAAACAATTATCAGGGCCTGGGGATGCAGCTCAGTGACACAGCACCTGCCTGGCAAGGGCAAGGCCATGAGTTCAATTCCCAGTACCCGAAAGAATGATTACTGTCTGTTTCCATTTTGACTCAATAGAGTTAAGTGCCAAAATTATTTACTTTACTTTTTAATAATTTAAGCACAATATTAAGAAAGAAAATAGGTAAAACAGTTTTTTTTCATGTAATCTCTCTAGGGAGATACATGAGCTTTTTTATCATTATGGTGGACACAGTTGGCACGGGTGTGTTAAAAAAAAAGGTAAACGGGGCTTCAGATGAAGAAACAGTAAGCTCTTTAACAAATGCACTTTTATTTCTATAAAAGTTAACAGAAAAGCAAAGCAAAACAAAATAAACTTAGATTTTCCCAGATTAATTATATTTTAAAAATTATTCAAAGACTAAAATTTTGCCCAGAATGGTTTTTCTTTTTTTATACTGCACTGTGCAATACAACAAGAGAGGCATACATGGAACTTTTCCGTGTCTTCTAGAAAGATCAACCTTCTCTTCTTATAGGAACGTGAGGTAGCTAAAGGACTTCTTGAGATGTTCAAAACGAAAGCATTTTCATGGTTTCATCAGACAGCCCATTGTACACATAAATGGCACTCTGAAGTGCTACAGTGGTTTCCACTGCCTGGAGAAGCTCTATGATGAAACTCAACTGTCCAGACCTCTATTGTTGAAGTAAAACATGTTTTCATGTAACCGTTCCCTAAATCATTTCACAGTATTATGAAACTTCAGCATGTATAGGAAAATGTTTCTGGCTAAGCTTACATGTTAAGAAAATGTAAAGCACTTTCACCTTAAATTTCACCCAGTAGGTTATTACAAAAATAAATTACAGAATGTGGTGTGATTTCTCTGGTTTGTTTGGTTTGCTCTGGGGGCACCAATGTACTTCTAAGGAATGGCAGAACTTGAAATTTCTGATCCCTTCATGAACAGTTATCAAAGGAAGAAATGTGGGATGGAGCTGAGCACAAGGCAGGATAAAGAAGTGGCTAAGGAAATGTGGAAGAGAAGTGAACAGCAGAGGCAGAAGAATAGTCAGGCCCAATTCAGAGGTCTATTTTAATCCAGTGAATTCTCCAAACACTTTCTTTTGCTCTACAGGTTATGAAATTTCCATTCCCTTGGGTGTACTAGGGAGTGGGAGAAATGAGCCAATTCTATGAAGAGTCCAATAAAAAGAAGCAAATTTGTTTCATCACAAATTCTAGTGTAATTGTCTTGGTAGCAACAGCCTGAAATATTGTGTTGGGAATTCTGAAGAAACATCCAGACTCAGCTTACATGACTAATTGATAGTATTTTCATGGTGAGGAAGGTGTTATGTATATGAGGGCATCTGTTATGGTCAGGTCACCCTGGTAGTGTTTTAGAAGACCAGCAACACAATTCCAAGCAGAAAATACTCTCAATAAGCCATGTCCGTAGATGGCATCCATTTGGTTCTGTTCTTTCCTATGGAATTTTAATATATGTAACTTCGATATGTATCAATTCTTGCTAAGAATTTAGAAAGGTTGAAATAAAATTTACTTATTTAATCTTTAATCTATAAGATTAAAAACTCATTTATTTATCCCTAACAATAACTGGTTTCATTTTCTTGTATAGAGGTAATATAAAGTGGAATTTGAAAAAAAAATATTACCACCCTGTTTCACGTATGTTCAAAAATTCATTCAGCACAAAGTACATAGTATGAATGATTTTACTTAGTTTCATTTTTTTTTAAAGGGAAAGTGCTGGCAGGTGTGGTGGTGCACACCTGTAATTCCAGCACTCGGGAGGCTGAGGCAGGAGGATCACTGTGAGTTCAAGGCTACCCTCGGGTACATAGTGAGTTTGAGGCCAGCCTGAAACACATAGTGAGATCCTGTCTAAAAAAATACCAAAAAAAACCCAAAAAACAAAAAACGAAGCAAAAAAACCCGCACAAACAAAACCATAAAAAAAAGGAAGAATCTTTACTTCCACATAATTAAATCTAATGACTTTTAATTGCAATCTTCCTAAATATCAAACAGTTGCTTGCACCATGAAGATTCTTGAACTTTTTTGAAAGTGCCCTTTTAAAAGAGATCATGGGGAGGCTGCAGGAAGGTTTCTCCTCGATTTACAACTCAGGCATAGATTTAAGGAGAGTGTAATTACCAGATACAGTTCCTGAACAGAATTGAATTGCTTCCTGGGTGCCGAGCTTGTTGTAGACTGACCTTCAAGGAAAACAAGACAACAGTACAGTTCTGTGTCCTTGTGAGATTTTAGCAGCATTCCAAACTTTTCTTTCTAGTCACAGAAAAGGATAAGAAAAATGTTTCTCACCCTTTGATAACTTTCATCTACTTGGTCAGGGGATCAGAAATATCAGTTACCACTGCTTTTCCTTGAAACAAAACAAAGCAAAGCAAACTTACTAAAAGAGCAATTCTGAGGATCTGCAGTAAATCACTTGCTCTAAAATTGAACCGGCTCAATAGTTTCGAAATCAACCAACTACTTGTTCTTCTCTTGAAGAAAACAAAAATCATTTATTGTACATGACGCCACCATGGGAGCTTAACTATGGAAAACCCTAAGTCAGAATATAAGGTCTTTTTTAAAAGTTAGGTTTACTGGTACATTTTAGATATGCATAATGATCACATTCATCATAGGGAATTTTTATCTGTTCACAATATATCTTGATTACTCTTTTTTTCCCGATTTCCCTTCTCTGGGATATATGGTCTTTACTCTTCAATTAGCTCATATTCCAGAAATAGTTCAGTTTAATTCTTCCCCTTTACCCTGCAAAACAAAACAAACAAACAAACCCCCCAAAAACCTTTCTTCACTGACAGGTTGTTTTTTTCTTTCTCATTATTGTATGTAATAAGTGATAAGTCATTATATGTGTCTTTCTTTGGAAATGAAGCATTTTGCTGTTGCATCTTAGTTATTCTTTGGATGATTAGCTAATGGGATAGGGAAAATCCTAGGAATGTCTGTTGGCTGTCAGACTTTGTAGACAAGAACTTTGAACTGCCTATTGCCACAAGCACATGCACACGGCCATGCATGTGTGTACCAGCATGCACACACACATGCACGTGCACACACAGATACATGCATGTGCACACACAAATATTTTCTTTCTTTATATCCTAGAACAGAGGCAAAAAGCAATACATTGCCTACTAATACCCAGCCTCCATTTGTTTTTCTGAAGGAGAAAATGAGGGCAGGTCATGCATTTGTAGCAATCAGAACAGAGAATACTAATTTTTCTGTCTTTTCTTAATTGTAATCATCCTTCATAGTGCTTCACCTGCTCACCCACTCCACCACCACTGTGCTTTCATATCATTTCACAATGCTTAATAAAAGTAGTTGACCTTGTTCTTGGTAATAATTATTGTCATCGTCTTATACAAGCACACTCAGAAGTACATAGTCTTAGGAGCTTTTTTTCCCTCTTTATCTTACAATGTGCATGACAAATGTGCAGTGTCTGACAGGCAGCTGGCCACCTGTGAGGACTGTTTTTAAGCAGATGGTGCTGCAGCAAATTAGGTTCAAATGCAGATATCACAACATAAACCTGGGAAACATTTATGGATATTCAGACCCATTGGTTGGGTGGTTCTGGTTAGAATGAAATGATTTGCCTTGTGACTGTTTTGTTTTTGAAATAATGCAGAAACATTGTGTCTTGTGAATGAAAGGTGGCTCTTGAGATTAGAAAGGAGTTCATCCTACAAAGCTCCAATGCCTCATCCCTTCTGGCACTTGCATTTTTATCCCTTGCCAAACATTTATTCCTTATCAGCATCGTAACAGATCAGTGAAGGTTCTTCATGTCCTGGCTTCCAACTA
>RJWT010003657.1:0-35743 GCA_004365215.1 Cuniculus paca | reverse complement strand
ATGTTTGCACCTTAACTGAAGCAGATCCAATAACTAAAAGCAAAAGAGAGAGCAGAAGACATTTTCTGAGACCTAGCAGCTTCTCTGAGGTGAGGAGGTGGCACTTGGTTTCTCCAGGCAGTGCTGTGATATGTCCCTGTGCAAACCTCACTTGAGGCCCTGTTTCTTAAGCAATGAGTGCCATCTCTAAGGAGGGCCCAAGATGCAGTTAAGTTAATGACAGCCAAACAGTTCTGAAAACCCTTTGGCAAGGAAACTAAACAGTGCCATTCCAGGGGTGGGACCAAGGAGCTCACCTCCTCGCACCGAGGAGTCCTTGCTTTGCCTCTGGTGTGGAAGGTGGTGGTGGTGGGGCCGTGCTCATCACTCCTGAAGGGAAAGTGTTCTTTTCTCAGCAGGCAGCATTACCAACGATTTCCACTTGTGGATATCTGATTGCAGATGAGACCCATTACTTAAGTGTACCTTTCTTGCAATGGTATCCTCTCAAAGCACTGTGTAAAGCTTTCAAATTAACTGGTTTAATTGATAATAAAGTTCTTAAGTACTGAATAACTATACATTTTCATCATTGCAGATTCTCTGAGCAAATGATCTTTTCTGTGAGTCAACACTTAGAAAACTATTTGTTAGGTTAAATATATTTGTTGTATATAATGTGTAGGTTATTAAAACACTTTTATACCATGAGATGACACAAGGAGGGATGTATATAAATGAAAAACTTTATCGATTCTTTCTACACCTCCTTAAATAACCTGATGCTTTCTACTTTTAAAGTACAAAGATTATTACAAATGATTTCATTCTGAAGTTGCCCTCAAATAGAAAGTTTTGATATTATAAACCTCATTTTATCCTGGTTGAAGAATTCTGTTACCCTTTAGTTTTTATATGGAAAAAGGACGGTTCTTATAATTCCTCCTCCATATTTTTCTAGAATTTTTCATTAATTAGCCTGACCCCATTTAAGACAAATGTTAATAATTCACGTCTTAAATATTTATTGGTTTTCTGGAAAACTTCAGTTATGCTTAGAAGTAGCCACGCACGTTCATCTCCTGTGTTCTCCTTCCAGGCACAATAACTCTGGGGTCGCATGTGTGCTTGCCCAGAGTTACGGAGGAAGTGCTTTCTATCGCTTCTGAAACACATGACTGAAAACATTAGAGGATGAGAGGAAGAAATACTCACACCTTTTATGGTCTCAAATGGTTTTCCGCTTTAGCATCCACTGAGCAAACAGCTCCCCTGTTGAGAAGCAGACAGCTTTCTCCTTTCCATGCTCAGGAACGCTTTCTGGCCCTTCCAAAACACTGGAATCATCTGCTCTGATTTCAGATAAGCAAAATAAAATAAACAGACTCATGGCCACATGGGAACTGGTTCTGCGCCTCTTGTTCTAACCCTGCGAAGCCTGTGTGTCTTCCAGGGCCTCTGAAAGGTCTCATTGTTGGCTTACTAAGCCTCTCGCCATGCCCACGGCTTCACCCGCTCTGCCATCGCTCGCTTCTAACGTGGGTCAGCACTGCTGCTCCGCCTCAGGGACCCGGTGCCGCCCTTGACTTGGGCCGGACTGGCCTGTTTCAAATTCTGCAGTCCTATGAATTACTGCATGTAACAATAAGGGACGCTTATTAGAAATTTTTGAATATCTTTTCCATATAAAGTGCAAGATCATAGAAGAAATATTGCTGTCTTATTCTTTAATTCTTTGTATTGGTAAAATGAAATAATTCAGCATAGAGTGAAGGACTTGTAGATTAACGTAGTAGTACTAATTTTTAGTTAAAACCTATTAGATATGTGAGCATGTATGTTGTTCTTTAATTTTGAACATAATTCTGTTAAAATCGTAACATGAAGACTTAGGAAATTGATAAAACACTTTTTTATCTAGATGAGTAAACAATTTACAGTGTTCCATGTTCAGATTTTTATTGCATTAATTTTAGAAAATAAATTGTTCTGTCTGTAGAAATGAAATTAAAATGGAACCCTAGGGAAATGAAAGGAATTAAAGTTTACAAACTGAAGAGAAGTACTGGCACAGAAGTAGGTATCACTAGGCAAAATCTAGCAAGAGGTTCTAGATATAATGAGCCTTACCAAATTGACAGCACAATATTTCAATTAAATAGGAAAAGCATGGATTATTCAGTATTGTGATGTGGCTTCTGGCCATATTTAACACCATATATAAAAAGAATTCCCAGTGTATTAAAAGTATAAATAAAATTCAAAGACAATTTAAATAAAAATATTAGGAAAGGAGACTGTTAATAAAATGTCTTGATGGAGATATCTTTATAAGCCTCTAAGAAACTGTAATTCATGAAGCAATTAACAAATTTAGTTACATAAAAAGTAAGCATTTTCATTGCACAAAAGCCACCATATACAAAGGCAGAAAAGACTAGCAGAAAATACAACAAAATTCTCAACAAACGAGAGGGCCACCGTGGTGGAGAGTCATGTCCATTTCCATAAATGTCCATCTGCAGTTGTAGGTAGAGATACGGACTCAAACTGTAGCATAGCTTTGACTAACACTCAAACTACCTTTAATGGTCACTCCCAGTTTTTATGCGAGAACTGAATTTGGCCCTGAAGTTTTCAGCTTGACTCCATGCTTGTAAACCTGCTTTAGCATTTTTAGAGTGGCAGAGTTGCCTTGATCCTTCCCAAAAGTCATTGACTGGGAACCAGGGTGACCCTGCAGAGCCAAAGGTTCTTAGCTCTGTGGCAGTGCCTGCCGTGAGATCTGGATCATGCGGTGCTGAGGCCCTTATGATGGTATAGCATTGTGGCTTGAGCTTCTCAGAATGTTCAAGCCAGGGGGATCTTGCAGAAGAAGATTCCTTTTAGGGACCTTGTCAAGACGCTTGGGCTGAGACCAGTGCAGAGATGAGCCTTCATTCCAGGAGCATTCTGGGGAGTAGTTCTGGCGTAAACAAATTAATAAATTCATATCCTTAATCTAAGTCTGGGACTTTCTACAGTATTTATGTATCTTTCTTACTGTTTCCCTACTATATATGTAACATGTTCCTAAGTCTTGGTAGTCTCCATCAGTGAAATGACTAAGGGATAAAGTGGTGTACCCTTTAAGAGCTACATATCTTTGCTTTTAATTTTACATTGCTTTTCTTTGAAACTGACATTTCTTTAGGATATTCTGAAAAGTGAATGGACCAATTATTGTAGAAAATGAATATAAAAACAATTGTTGATGTGATTTACTTTAATTTCATAATTACCTAGTTTCATTTTCATGTGCAATTTAAAATTGTATATATATATGCTACTTTTACAAAAGTAGCTTTTTTTCTTTTTTTTTCTTTTTGGAGTGAGCACCATGTTATTAAGGATGTACAAAGTAATAAAGAGTCTCCTAAAATGTGCAAATCACTGTTTAAAAACGTTACTGTTACTTGCAGTGCTGCTTCCTGGGGGTGTGCATGCTAGTTGCATTATTTGGGTCAAGAATGACCACATGGGTTGGGTAACACTGTTTGGTAATTACGGGTAGGCGGGCCTGTTATTCAGCAAGTAGTTATCATGTTATTTGATGTTAAATGAGTTGAGTTTTATGGTTGCAGTAAATCATGAGCATTTGAAGACTTGAACGCCATTTTGTATGTCATTAGTTCGTATGAGTGTATGTATATTTGTATACATGAGGCATTTTATATGTGTAACATTTATAAGAGTTTGTGGAAATGTTTTTATCTTGTAGGCATTTGAGATTATTTTCTTTGAAGTTTTTTGATTACTGTTAAAGATCTCTGAAATGATTTAAAAATAAAATCTTATGTCTTAAATTGTTTCCTGAAGATCAATACTCTTGTGATTAATACTTTTCCCCTTTTACTTCTTTTCTTCCCAAATTACCCCCAAGTACTAGTAGAAACTGGTATTTAGTGGGGACAGCACCCATAGTTACTTACGGGTCCCTCACTTGGGGTGGGGAAATGCAGTACAATGTGGACTGATATTTGAGACCCCCTCTACATGAAATGTTATCTCCTGTGGCATAAAGTGATGTAAAATTAATTTAAAAACGGGTGACAAAATTGTTTAGTCTCTGTGGTGTTACTGATCTCTTCCCTCCAGTATACTGTCATCACGGTTTTGACCTGATTGTTGTCCTTCCTGTGTCAGGAAGGCCCAGGCCAAGACATGTGACTGCCAGTTGTTCATCCAAACAGGTTTTTGACTAGTGTTTGTGGTGCTATGTTTTGTAACATTTCTCATGTTTCATTGTGCTACTGTGACTCACATTTCCTGGATATTAAGTTTTACATGGATAGTTTGGGTAACTGTATGTTATGTATATATGTGCAGGGTATCTTGAATTGTTTTAATATGCATGTGTACTAATCTTTATATTTGTTTAAAAGTTGGCAATATTTTAGCTTTTTTGTCCTTAGGACCTGAATTACTTGTTTCTCTGAAATATGCTCAGCTTGTTAGTTACTTGCCTGTTTACTTTGTCCCCGCCCCCATGTATACTCTGTTTCTGGAGGGAAGAGACCATTATCTTAATCGGCTCTGCAGCCCCAGGCCAAGCCTAGATTGGGGCACACACAGTGTTCCATGTAAGTGTGCTCAAGAATTCCTTTTAAACAACTGTAGGACTCTGGTATGATGTTGGTCCTCAGTGGTAGGGAAGACAGTGTAAATATAACATTACCCATCCTCAGGACAATAACTTGGGTATGTAGTAATAGAAATTATAAGTGTATTTACTCAGCATCAATTATTAGTGCTTACTACATGCTCACTCTAGTAGGATGTTAAGATTATAAAAGACAAGGGCTCTTCTTCCAGTATTTCAAAGAGATAGGATGAAACTATAAAATTCCGATGTATAAAATGTATAAATACGTTCATATCAGTGACTCTCATTTGTTTCCTGTGTCTGTCTGAAGACCCTTGCTATGTGTGGCACTGAGAGCCCATTGTTACAGGTGACCTGAAGTGGAGAGGTACTTGCCTCTGCCTGTTTTGCAGGGGGCTCTGAGCTGCTGCTTCTGAGGGACGCAGGCTGCTCCTGCGGAATGCTGAGTCTGTCTGAGGGCCAAGCAGCTTTTTTCAACCCAGTGGAGGTGCCGACCTGGGCAGGACTCTGGATAGCAGTTACTTACTGGAATCTCCTGTTCCTGGAGAAACCCCAGTAAAGCTGTGCACTGGGCACACTGAGGTGGACAGAGCCGGGGGGCTGAGTCCTGGCCCCTTGCTTTCCTTTGCAGTATGCTGCTTGCTCTGCAGAAAGAGGAGAGGAAAGTAGACAGCTACCTTGTTCAAACAAAAGGGTTGTAAGCAAAAACGTCACGATAAGGCACGAAAAGATAGTCCAGACAACCTTCCTCATTTTATTAAATTGATGGAAGGGGTGCACAGTGGCCCTCAGTATCTAGGAGTCGCGCAGAGGGTCCTCCCTGCCCAGGTAGTGCTGTACTCAGGGCACAGTAGACGGCAGCTTCTGTCATGGAGGCGTGGTCAGAACACCGGCCAGCAGTAGGCTGCTTGTGTGGACACTGCTTGGCTGGCCCTTTCCCAGGCTGCTTACCCATGGTCCTCTTCCCGATGACCCAGGCAATGCGCTGGTCCGCCCCCATGGTCCTGAGGAGACCCTGGCAGCTTCTGCCACCTGGCCTCCTGCTGCTGCTGCGCTGGTTACCAGCGCCTCTGCTGTGACAGCTGCTTCAGGATGCTCACAGAGCAGTTCGAGGTTGGCTCTTAGGCTGGGCACGTGATGCTGGTGAGGTCAGCTGTGCTTGGGGCCTGGGTTCTTTCCCTGGGAATGTGCGCTTACTCCTGTGCTGTGTGTCAGGCGCAGAACGAAGGGAGATAATATTTACTATGTGGGGCGAATCCCATGATAGCTCTAAGAGGGAGAGAGAAAACTAGGGGTGCTCGGAGAACCTGTCACTTGCCACTGTCATTGGCAGAATGTCATTAATTTTAAAAGAAGAGATGATAAGAACAGTTACTGTTTTATTTACTACTATCTCTGGAGCCATGATATTTTTATTTGAGATTTGTAAGTTCCTAGAATGACGGTTAGTGTATCTAATCGACAGTGAGACTTTTTAGAAGCTCTTAAGTTTATGTATGTGACTCTTACATGTTCTCCATCAACTTCAAAACACTTCTGTGGTAGTTTGACTGCAGACTTGGGTATTAAAGAGTTAGCAGTGACTAATTTCAGCTCTAATGCTAAATCTCCAAGATGTGTGTACCAGTCATACTCATGTACGCATAAATGTAAATTTTTGCACATCTGCAATAACAAACTTCAGACAAGCTTTTCTGATTAAAAAACAACAGAAACAAAAAAATGAAACAGACACAGAGTAGTAATCTGGTTGAAGTTCTCTGGAAAATAAGCCTGTGATAAAACCCTTAAATAAAATGACATAGCCACCAAAATTTATAGAAGCTGTGAGATTTTTTCTTTAAAGAGAGAATTACGTACTCTCCTCACCGCCTTCTGGCTTCTGCAAAGCTCAGTATCAGGCCTTGGGAGCAGCGAGAAGAGTTCGTTCATCTTTGTTCTGTTTCCCTTGCACTTTCTCACCCAGCAGCTGAGGAGCAGTCAGTAGGATGAGCCAAAGGGGGACACTGGGAGCAGTGTGGGCTTTATTGGGTGCCGGGTGAACCCTTAAATTATTTGCTATATAAAATAGTGTACATAATTATAGAGACAAACTGATAGCCTGTAGGTAATGGTTAACTTCCTGTCATCGACTGTAAATGAGATTTAAATAGAAATTTAAAATGGAATGAACGTTTCCAGAATTGAAATCTGTTGAATTTGATTTGAGAAAACTGCCCACTTTCACAAGATTGTGCAGTTAGGCATCTCTTGTTCTACCACGTTTCAGTGTGTACACATGTGTGAGTTTTTTAGGGTTCAAGTCAGTACGTCTCCTTTTGACACAGTTTGCTCAAAATGCTTACACAGTACTCTGTCAGAGACAAAGCAGAGTGCTTGCTTGTTTCCAGATCTGCTGGAGAAGACACTCAGTGAGAAGGCGGTGTTCTCGCAGCCTCCTCGCAGGTTTAAAGCTCCCCTTGGCGGGGTGGTGTCCCTGGTAAGCAGCTCGCACTTTCTAGTGCTGGATTTGTGCAATCGGTGATTTTCTTTTGGTTCCTCTGGGACTCAGAACCAGCTCTGAAGAGGACTCACGGAAAGAGACAAACATCTTTAAATCATTACTGTAAGTAATGATGGAAAAAAGTTATTTATAGATTTGCTAACTAACTGGTTAAATTTATTAGAGTTGACAGAGCCAAACTATAATTTAGGCCTTGAAGAGAAAAGGTTGAAGCAAAGTAATCATCAGAAGACTTGCCAGGTCTCTATTTTGTTTTAGTTTGTCTAGACGTGAACTTAAATCATGCGACCGACAGTACAATGAGATTTTGAGTGAGGGTGTCAGTCTTCCATAAAGAAGATTCAGGAAATGTTACTTAGAATTTCTTCACAGTCTTAGAACTTGCATATGCTAATTTGGACATCTACCCTGTGAAATCTTTATGTATAGAGTAGGAAATAAATACCTACTTGATACACTGCTTTTGCCTGGTCATTTGTACAGGTGTCTAAACTAACTTAAGCGAGCATTCCTGTAAGTAAGTACCTGCTGATGCCCTGGCCTGCCCACCTGTGATGGTTTCCTTCAGGGCATCTTGTGTTCTGAGACCCTGAGTACTGAGTGAAATTATCTTAATTGCATTCCCTTAGTACGTCCAAGTGAGCACAGGGCGGCCCCAACAGCGTTCCAGACATTTGTGGCTGCTGCAGAAGGGCACAGGCTCCCTCTCCCCACAGAATCGCCCAGGGCCAGGGGTGCCAGGGATGCAGAGCCCTGCCTGGGGAGGGACTGTTCCGCTTCTTCGTGCCACAGGCCGTGGATTTATTTTCATTATTAAAACTCGCAGAGCACACTCTTGGAATACAGTAGTACAGAGTTAACTGTAGCTTCTCAGTGAAGTACTATATTGATTGCACATAGAACAAAAATGATTGCATCTATTTGACATGCAGATATAAAATTATGATGCTGCGAACAAACTAGATTTGGGAAACTTTACTGTGTCCTGGAGTCCCGCAGTGTGAGGGCTGGCAGGGGCCGTGGAGCTCTGCTGCCTCGGAGGGTCACTGTGGAGCCCATGTGCTGGCAGCTCAGAGCACAGCACCACTAGAGGTGCTTCCTTCCTCCTGGAACAGTGCGTGGGGTCCCGCCCCAGTCATGGTCCAGAGAGGGCTCCGAGTGGTACTTTCCACAATCTGCTTCACTCCCCTCTGTCTCTGCGCATCCTTCTTGAACCGCTGTTCTCTCGTACCTGTTTGACCTGAGGCTCGCAGCATGGCTGCCTGGCGATGCAGGCAGGGTTCTGTCCCTGCTGAGCCCATGGGGTGGGCATGCCCTGCATCTGCTGTGTGGGAGCCTGGGTCTGCCAGGCCAGAGGAGAGAGGAGAGACGGAGCCTGTCCAGCCAGTACACAGAAGCAGAGTGGCTGGGGAGTAAGGGCATCGAGTAGCCCTGGGGCAGCTCAGCTCACAGAGTGAGTGGCCTGTGGAGGAGAGGGCTGATGTGGGCTTGAGGTGGGGCCCATCCATCCCTGCTGTGTGCAGCTGGGACAGAATGGAGGGTGTGCTGGTCGCCAGTGGGGTTGGCTCCCTGGGGATCATGCATGCGTGAGCATCCCTGCTTCCCTGGGCAGGATGGGCATCAGGACATGAGGGAGGGGGACCGGGATGGGGGCTGCAGGACCCTAGGAAGTGAAGATCACATGCCCCTGGTAGATGGTCCAGAGGAAGTGAAGACCACCTGCCCCTCTGAGCCTGGGGTGCCAAGGTGTGGACCCCGTGTCAGACCAGTGTCCCCCAACCCACTGCAACAGTCGCGACTATTTACAATGGCACCAGCAGCAATAGCGGCCAAATTCGAATGAATAGAGCGCATTGTGAAATGGGATGTGATTTGGACAAGTTGACTAGAAAGTTGATTTTTCAGTCATAAGGGATAGACTGTAAATAGCCACCTAGATTTAGGAAAAAAAAAATAAAAAATTTTCATCATATTATAGATGAGATTTTTGAGAGGAAAAACACTTGAGGACAAACTAAAGTCAGTATTCACCATAGGAGGAAAATACTTTTTCCCCTTTAAATCATATCAACTCTTCAGAATTTATAAAATTTTCTTTAGAAACATACTACATCCTCCCAGTCCCACATCTTTTTTCTGTTCCTTGTTTGCCTTACCCTAGAAGTAAAAGCTGTACTTAGTTTCCTGTGGTTCATCTTTTTAATTTTCTCTTGAAATCAGGAGCATCCTGACTAAAGTATTGTGGCAGTGGAAGTCCTCTCTTTGTTCCACTGTTGCCACTTAATGGCCCTGCCAGCAGTGCTCAGGGGTGGACTCCGTGCAGTACTTGTCCTCTGGCTCCTGGGAGGACTCCTACCCGAGAGAGCGAAGCAGGAAGTTGCATGGCCCCATTTAGAAGGGCTGAGGCACAAGCGGGGGGACACTTGGGAGAGACCTACAGGGACACCAGCTGCATGTAGGATTAGCCTTTCTGATGAACCTTGTGCTGTCTGGACAGACGGGAGAAAATTGGAAGGGCTGTCAACGCAGTGAAACTGCGAGGGCTACAAATAACACTTATACTACTTGCCAGAATACAGAGTATTCGAGTACAGAATAACCATCCTTGGGGCAGGGGATATAGCTCAGTGGCACAAGCACCTGCCTGGCAAACGCAAAGTCCTGAGTTTGATTCCCAGTACCAAAAAGAAAAAAGCAAAAACAGATACTTGAGTTTGGTAAAAATGTGCTGTGGTTTATGCTGGCTAAGTTGGAAGCTCTGGAAGGAGGACTGGACAGAGTGCTGCCCACAGACCCCTTGGCTGTGTTTAGAGAAGAGGTAGCTGGTGCTGTGGAGCCCTGTGTGCTACAGGTCAGCCAGGCGAAGTCGCTGTGAGGTGAGGGGGCTGTGGATCTGTCCAGTCCCACTTCCTTTGGTCTTCACACATCATTCTGTTGTTCAGGGGCGCCTTTCCCTGGGGAATGTCCTTGTGCGAGTCTTAGGTGCCAAAGGTGACACAAATGACGTTCCTAATACAGGGCATTTTATAGGTTTCAAATTAGAAATGCAGCTATGCCCTTTGGAGAGATCACTATTTCCAAGGTGTTTTCTAGCCTCTTCCTGCCAAGTGTCATGTCCTTCTGATGACTTTTAACTTTATGTCACTTCTCTGTTAACACTGGGTCACATTTGTTTTTATCTTGCTAGGGACAGTGTTGGCATAGTTTTGCTTATCCAGAGATTTCTGAGGTCAGGCTAGCTTCCTTCTTAATACTTTCTTACTTTAACTGCTGTGGCGCTCTTAGAGTGTGGAACTCTTGTACCTTAAACACAAGTACACTAGGTAGGTACCTCTGATACAAACACACACACACACACACACACACACAGGTTTTTGGGATTATCTTCTGTTCCAAATTATCCATGAGTGTCCATTAATCAAAGTTGACACAATACTTAGTGGTTTATAAATTGAATGTGTAAATGGAATCAAGTGATATTTGAATGAGACATTCGTTGAATTCATATTGAGTCCATACTTCATGACAGAGATTTAGTTTTGTAAAATGAGAGTTTTAAAAATTCATATCCCCATATGGCTGTGTGTGGAAAAGAAGAAAAATATGAAAAGATACATACCATGGTGTAATAGTGAGTACATCAGAGAATGGGTTTTAGGAATCAGGAATATTGGCTATACTCTGGGAGGGATGTGTTTGAGGTTTATCTAGGAACAGGTATTACTGTTTTTAATCCTAAAAACAAAACATGTTAAGAGCATTTAAACAGTTGACCACATAATTGTACTGGTACTGGAATAACTACTGAGCATTTTGTTTACTTTGCCATTCCTGGTATTATAAACAGGTGTGAACATTTTACAAAACGGTAATACACTCTTAACTGCTAAAAATGTCTACCGTCTTTAACTCAGTGGTCCATCTGAAAATTAATCATGAAGAAATGATTGAACAGAGAAAAGGAGTTATATTACATGAAGTTGTTCCTTGCATGATTAGCTATAAAAACAGGGAAAAGAAATTGGAAGTAACCTAAATACAGTGTATCCAAAAACAGAGTAATGGAAATCATGTGGTTCACCTCAAATGAGCATGATTCCATCTTAATCCCATTCTGTGAGAAGGCAGACCTGACACAAGCAAGTGAATGAGTATCTTATTAAATCTGTGGAATATTCTGGAATTTTTAACGGTGGGAACTGCAGAAACATGGGCATATGGAAAGGTGTCAGATGAAAAAGCGGAATGGAGTAATCATGATATGCAAACCGTGGTTACCGCTGTGAGCTGCTGTGTTCTGATAGGCAAAGATGAAGGAATTATGCAGAATAAGATGCATATTTTAGACTGGAAGTGGCTGTTGTTGTAAATGTCAAACATTGTGCATGTTGTCAGGTCCAGGGCCTCTTTCTTCCTCATCGAGGGCAGTGCTAACATTCTCTCCTCTCATCCAGCACATCTGTTGTACATTTTATAAGTATATTTTAATGTAGATAAATCTTTTTAATAAAACTGTATTGGTGTAATTATAATGGGTTTATAGAAGACAGTAGGCAAGTGTCATTTATTTTTTTAACTTGAAACCAGCAAGTAAGAGCTAAGGTTTTTTCCCTCTTTTCTCCTACACAGATGCAGAGTGACAGCCCTGCTAGTGACCCCTACTTCTAGGGTTCCCACCTTGCAGCAAGGTGGGGAGGAAATGCCTCAAATCAGAGAGAGGGAGGATGATCAGACACCACACTCTGTGTGTGTGTATGTCTGCGTGTACTCTTAATGGGCCAAAACATTGCCTGAGTGTAGATTTTTTTTCTATCCTTAGAATAGTATGTAAACCTTATTTGGGAAAAAAGCTAAAATATTTAGACAGCTGCTTCCTTTATTTTTAAAAAATATACAGATAATATTTTTGCTACCATACAGGCATCACCATGCCTTTGTAACTAGCATGCTTAGCTTTGCTTTTGGTAGCACTGTTTTGATACTGATGCCTTTCTTCTTTAAAA
Source organism: Cuniculus paca (assembly GCA_004365215.1). Classification (NCBI taxonomy): domain Eukaryota; kingdom Metazoa; phylum Chordata; class Mammalia; order Rodentia; family Cuniculidae; genus Cuniculus; species Cuniculus paca. The sequence continues at coordinate 23,613 of RJWT010003657.1, read as the reverse complement.
ATCACTGTTTGTGAATTTGTGTGACCGCAGGGTATTTAAAAGTTTAAATGACCTGGCACAATTCATTATTTCGTATTTAGCTTTTCATTATTTTTGTAGTGATAGCCTTGCTGGTGTGCGTGTGTGTGTGTGAGAGAGAGACTTTCACATTACCTTGGTAAAATAAATGACCCTTGTGTATATGCTGCACAAAGTAAATTAATGTGTGCCTCCTGTGACTCTATGACACTAACTATCCCGCTCACTCGGGAGTTTCAGCCGAAGCCCTGCTTGATTTGCTGCTTAAACAGGCTCATTTGAGAGAGAAGGGTAATGCTGCAGCTTCTTGAGCTGCAGCCCTTGACTCCTGTCCCCAGGAGGTTAGGTGTCCCCATACTGGCTCCCAGGAGCCCTGCCTTCCCTGGATTCCTTCGTCTCCTATTTTTATAGCAGAGTCTCCTTTAGTTGGTGGCATGACTCGAGCTGCAGGGCAGAGGGCTCTCTTGAAGGTGACTGTCTCCTCGACCTGCCTGACGTGTGGTTGGGGAGAACTTGGGAGGTGGCAAGAACTGTTTCACTTGCATTATCTGAGTTTGCATAGAACTTAAGTTACCACTCTTTGATCAGCAGTGTAACTTTAAAGTTTGTCTTTGAAAAAGACTTACAGAAAACTCATTTAGGCACTCTCCCCACATGGGTTTTAAAAGAGAGGAGCGTTACTATAAACCAGCTACTATTATGTTTCCTTTTTTATGCCACACAGTCTGTATTTTGGAAGGCGGGAACATCGATGTGTGTGTACTCACTGACACAGTGTGCAGGACTCTGACCCAGGGCGTAGGTCAACGGGGTCCTCGGGACTTGTGAAAGAGCAGACAGACTCCTGCAAGCACTTGAGCCCCACATGTCACGCAGAAAGCTGGGCTGTCTCAGAAATTAAAGTGTTACCACTGTTTAGAACAGGGGCTCGTGTTTCCGAGCTGATCATTTTCAAAAGAAGAACTCTGTCAAGAAGAAAAGCTCAGCACCAGTTCTTTCTAAAGATTTTTTCTGACTTTCTTTTTGTGGTGTAGTACTTTACGTGTACATTACAGGGTTGTTAAAAATATATATAGAAATGACTGTGGCTTTTCCAGTTTTGTCTCTAATGTTTAAAGTATGTTTCAAATGATCAAGGATATAAAGCCAATGGTTCTTTCAAAGATTTTAGACCTGACCAAAACAAGATCGGTTTGCTGAGGTATTTCTGCTAATAGCTACATTTTTTTTTTCTGTCAGTTACTGGATTTGAGAAATGAAATACAGATTTGAGAATGACCTTTCATTTGATCTTTAAACATTAAATGTTTAGTAAAAATAGCCTTAAAGTGCTGGTTTTCTTTTAAATAGAAAAGATACTTACTATTATGCACACATACACACACACACACTTTTTCCTGTTATACAACCTAAAACTGCCTGGAAAAAATGTATGTGTTTTCCAGTAGGAAAAAAGTTACCGATGACTTTTAAAAGCCTGAAGGTTCAAGTCCCAGCTGTCGAAAGCTGATCTGGGCTGCTGCAGCGAATGTGTCCCTGGTGGGGGCTGAACCCTGTCACGCTTGACAGCTGACCCACTTTCTCAGCCCTGGTTAAAGGAACAGGCTCCTTTTGAGGTCTGCATGTTCCCCTGATGCTTGTCGTGGCCAGCTGGGGCTGTTCATACTGAATCTCTTACACTGAATTTTTTAATAGCTTCAGCGTAAGTAATGAGTTTTGGAGTAATGGCTAAAATGAACCATTGGCAAAGCTCTGACACATCTGGCATCCTGTAGCAGGATTTAGTGTTGCATACTGAAGTGAAGAGAGGTCAGCAGAGGTGCTAACTTTGGTATCAGGTCCACTCGAGTACATATGAAAGCTTTTCTCCTTCAATCAGCAGTTGAAATTCTGTTACAATAATTAACTCGATGACTTCATTCTGTAAAAGGCGTGCTTTTACTACCTTCTTAGTAACTTCAGAACTGTAAATATTTCCAGGTGCAAAACTTGAGGACTTAAATAATTTGTTATCCCCTGCAAGGTGTATGCAGTTATTTTAAAGGTGTCTGAGCAGAAGCCATACCAAGATTGTGTTGGTGTTTATGCTCCTTGGTCTTCAAATGTAGTTATTGGCTTCAGCTCATTCTCTCTACAGAACACTGCTTTTACGATGCAGTCCAGGCATTGGAGATTGTGCTGTTTGCCTCTTTGCTTTTGCTGTGTAAGCTGTGGGCCAGACCTTCTGTGGAGAGGCTGCAGGTTCTTGGGTTGTGTACTCCCGTTGCTTTCTGATGATTCACCCTGGCGTGGATGAACACCATGAGTCAGAGCCACGGGCCTCCCTGTGCTGACTCTGGGTCTTCCTTGAGCATCCTGGGAGAGGTGTTTCCCAAGGTAGGAATGGCCAGCAGTCCTGTGTGCCAGAAAGCCTTGTGTGTACAAAGATGTATCTTCTGCTGGAAAGGTCTGTGAAACCATACACACACACATATATACATATATACAATATACATATATATGTGAGAGAGACATACACATTTGGTGTGACGTAAAATATGGTGAATGTTTAAATTTAAAAAATTATTGTAGTAAAAGACTCATGGCCATAAATTCTCCTCAAAATAATCCTCCTCACTTCCAACACACTTAACCCATCAATTCTTGCCACTTTCTGAAGCAGTTCTGGAGTCCTCTTTTGGGTCTTTAGTTGTGCTGTCCTGACTGCCTTGATGTCCTGATTTGATGAAAATGTTTATCTTTCATGGTTATTTTGACTTTGAGGAAGAGCCAGAGGTTGCATGGTGCCAGATCTGGTGGACGAGGACTGACGTTTTTGTGAGCCTGCCTTTCTGTTGGATGGTGGTCAGCAGCAGCATTCACTACATTTTTGATCACGTGTCATGAAGACACTCATGAAAGAAGATTTGCGGAACTGTTTCACAAAGTGACAAAAGTGATGGGATAAGTGTGCTTGAAGAGAACGATTTTGAGGGAGATTCATGGCAATGTCTTTTACTTAATAAATGTATAGGTAATAGTCTTGCTTACTTCTTTTAAGTGTGTATCTTTGCTTCAGGAGATTTGGAACCTGGTTTGTGTGAGCTGATAAAAGCAGGTCACCTTTGCTTGTTTTCACTTACAGAGTAGCCACAGGAAGACCTCTGTCTGCAGCTTTGTGCGTGGGGATCATAACTATCATACTCCATTTACTTGTAGGCTGATCCTATTAGATGCAAATCTCTGTGGGGGAAATACAAATAACATCGCCTTAGTGGACGGGTTGGTTAGGTGATCATAAGCTCCTAATACTCAACAGCATTTAGAAATGCAAGTAATATGAGAATAGTTTAAAAAAGAATGTAATCGTTAGGTACTGCATACGTGTACTAATAAAAAATTTAAAAAATAGAATAAAAGAAAACTAAAAAAAAATTGGAACATTTTAAAATAAATAATAAAAAAATTGGAACATTTTTAAATAAATAAGAATAAGAAAATAAGAATCCTTGATGTGAATAATGCATGAATTTTGAAGTCATTATTTACTTGAAACATAAATTCTCTCCAGAGTGGGTGATTGTGGATTTCATTGCAAAAAGCATGAGACTGAGTATGGGGACAGTGTTAGAACCCTGTCTCTTGGCAGCATTGGAATTTGTACTTGTGATCTCCCACCCTGCCTTTCCTTGGTTTTCTTTCTGTTCTTCTCTGTCTCTCTGTCTCTCTCTGTCTCTCTCTCTGGAGTAACCTGTTGCTTTATGAAGATGCTGGAAGAACTTGCTTTAGCAAGTTTAAATCTATTGACTTATGGGTATGACATTTTAATCCTCATATTTTCAAAAACATTTTGTTACTGTTTGTTTAAAAGCAGTTGAATAAAAACAACCCCAGCTATTCCGATTCCAGTCTGTACTGATGACTAATCATGTTGAAGGTTTGCACATAAAGCTTCCAGAGAAAAATAAAAATTACAATAAAAATATATTTGCTCCCTGATTTGAAAGTACAGAATGTTTCCTGCGCCTTTAGATATGGGAACTATGGCATTGAAAACAATGGTAACCATGGCAAAAGCACCTACAAAATAAACGGGAAAGGAGATGGGGTGAGAGAGGGCAGGAGTCTGCATGGTAACAGCTTGCTGAGTAAATAAATACCTAAACTTCATGCCCAGTTACATGTGTAATCATGAGATTTGCAGAGCTATGTTGTACATTGCTTTTTACTTGGCATCCTATTTATCTTGTGTTAAATAACCTGTTAACCAAATTGAAGTGCTGTTCACAAACAAAAGCCAGTTACAAGCTTTCTTGTGCCCCTAGACAGGAAATGGAATTACATATTTGCTAAGGTTTTTCCATGCTTTTAAATCCCATGATTCTGTGACCCAGAAGGCACCTAGGACTGATGTAAGTGAATTTCTAAGTTTTGAGGTGAATTAAGCCTTAAAACTCTTCAGTGTACCCAAAAATCCTTTAAAAGATTTCCAAGATGTTATCATTGTACTTCCAGGTTAAGACCTCTGTGAGTGCAAATATAAAACAACACAGAAATAAATGGGTACATACAAAGTAAATCCAGGTTCTCGCAGTTTCCAAACTGAGTGAGTTTATCAGATGGGCCTGGGACAGCTTGGCAGGTTAGGACTTCCAGTGCTGGTGGGAATTAGTTGTGGTGGTGGGACTGTTCTTTGCTTCAGGCTGCCCAGGATGGCCGCTGACCTCTGCTTATGTGACTGTGAGCACTGGGAATGTGACCAGCCCAACTGAGGAGCTGGGTTTTACGTTTTTAGTTTTAATGAATTGTAAGGTTTTGGTATTTAAAGGTGGCCGAGCTTTCCATCTCAGGAAGGGAGGAAGAAGCAGGGTGGGCCAGGGACCCAGAACTGGTTGGGGTCTTCAGAGCCATTACCAGGACTCATGGCCCAGCCTGTATTTATCAGATCACAGTGAGGACTCCTAGGGAGAGAAACTTACCTTTTCATGGATCTGGTACCTGCATTCCAGTTGGTCAGCTGTAGGGTGGGCACAGAATTCCCAGGTCCACACAGGAGAGCTGGCAACAGTCCCCAGGGAAGCAGGAAGTGAGCCTGACAGCAGTCTCAGGAGCTGTCTCCCACATGTCTTAAAAGAAATCTTCACCCACAAGCACTGATTTTCTAAATTCAGAATAACCGATTGGTTAATTTACTTGTGCTTGACTTACCCTTTTATTACCAATGTAAAATAACTCCAGTCATTGTGTTTTGAGTAAAAGTTTGCTGACTTGGGAGATTAATGTTGTAGCATCACATGGAAGGGAATCATTGAACTTCGCAGCTAAGTGATCGTGAGCCATGTTAGCCAGTGCCCTCTGCAGAAGAGGGCGTTGAGGTTAGATGTTATGCTAACTCCAGTCACGGTGTTAGTTGCCACACTGGGGTAGATGCTTGCTTTCATGTAGATGTGTGTTCTTGTGTTACTGACCTGCTAAATGTGAAAACCAAGTGTTTGAAAAGACATCCTTTTGAACTTTCAGGTGTTTCGTGTGTGTGTGTGTATTTATTACAAAATGACACTAAAATTTTTTGAGGACCTTCAGTAGTGTGGATTATGATGGGCTTTTTTTTTTTTGGTTGTTTTTGTTTTTATTTTTATTTTTTTTTGGTACCAGGAATTGAACTTAGGACCTCACGCTTGCCAGGCAGGTGCTTATGCTGCTGAGCTGTGTCCCTGACCCCTGTTTTTATTTTTTAAAAGCATAAAGAGCTTCAGTTGGGAATGTGATACTTGTATCAGGTAAACTTTTAAAAGAGTCTGTTCTTAGTGCATTTGGATCAAATAATACTTGAGGTGGGTGAGTCAAGGACAAGCAGACCTTGAGGATGCTCACTGGGAATGACCACTGCTTTTATGAGTAGAACGGGCTGTCTGAGTCTGAGGTCTGTGTGCTGGGGACGCTCTAGGAACAGTCATCCATGCCCGTTTGCCACACTGCTCTGGGGCTCTCTCCCTGCCCTGCACCCCGTGGACTGGGACGGGGTGCTCGCTGAGATCTGAAGCTCCTTCCACGCATTAACTTTACCATAACACCAGTCTTTAGACAGCTATTGAAAGTACAGTTATTTGGGGTGCAAAATCAACAGGTAAATAAATCAGAGAAACAGGAATAAGAGGCCAAAGCAAGTGTGCCAGCAGCTCCCTGGCCACACCCAGGCGAGAGGACCAGCAGCCCCAGGCTGAGTAGCTTACAGAGGTGCTGAGCACTCTTCTCCCGTGCACCAGGACCCGAGTTAAGGGCTGACTCCCCACAGCTCTTTGCCAAGTGACCCCGTGATGGTGGGCATCCCCATGGCTCCCAGGAGGAAGTCTTCACGCTGAGCCCGGTGAGGCCTAACAGTCACGTTTCTCCTGTCCCGATGCCCTCACCATCCTTCTGGGTTTCACAGGCAGGAGAGGAACCATTGTTCCTCCTGTCACTTCCCGACTCTGGGCAGCTGCGTCCTGGTTCACAGGCCTTGCGCTGTCCAAAGCTCGTTTTAACAGTGAGGCTACCTTTGAGTGGCTTTGTCAGTGGAGTATCTGCACATACAGAGTAACTGCGAAGACTTCGGAACTTGTCATAGCTGAGAAGATAATACACTGTTGGTCCTTGTCCTTTCCTGGAGAAGATACAGCAGGGGAGGGATCAGTGAGGTGTCAGCTTCCCCACTGTGGAAAGCCCACCTGTGTGGTTAGTGTGTGTCTAGTGCACTTTCCCGTTTCCTCCCTGGGGCTTGTCATTTGGAACTAATACAGGGACAAAGACCTTAACTGGCAAGCCTGCCTCTGCTATGTGAAGGCAAGCATTTCCACTAATTTAGAGGCTTTTTACAATATAAAAGTACAATTATGAAAGGAAGGGAAAAAATGAATCAGTATCTGGGTTGGATGCCCTGTCTGTCTTTCTCTCTCTCTCTCTCTTTCTTTTCTTTTCTTTTCTTTTCTTTTCTTTTCTTTTCTTTTCTTTTCTTTTCTTTTCTTTTCTTCTTTCTTTTTTTTGGTATTGGGAATACAGAGGACCTTCACACTGAGCTACATCTCAGCCTTTTTAAATTTTAATTATGAGACAGGGTCTTGCTAAGTCTCTGAGTTGCCCAGGCTGGGCTCAGTGTTGCAGTCCTTCTGTCGCAGCCTCCCAGGATGCTGAGATGACAGTGCTATCATGTGCAGTTTCACATTTTATTACTGCATTTGATTAAAGACCGCTTGTGCTGTACTGGAGTAGGAATTTGAGAAAGTTACGGCAAGTTTTCCCTCTTCCTATTCATAGATAACTTCATTAGAGGAAATCAAAATCAAACCCAGTTGCCCTGTAACTCACGTAGCAGCTTTCACTTAGATGGGGAGGGGTGCTGTTGCTTCGCTAGCCACCCCCAGCTGTTCAAGAGCATCGCCCCCGGAGTCCCCCAGCCCTGCATCTTCACTTGCTGTCCTCACCCCTTAGAAGAAAGTCATGCTAAGGCTTTGCTGTCTCAGAATGAGACACCCTTCCCGAGCCCACATTCCTGTCCTGCAGAGGCTGCCTTACTCCCCGGGAGTCCATGCTCACTGTCCCCAGCTCCTCGCCTGCCTTGGCCCCGAGCCCGAGCCCGAGCCGGAGCCCTCTCCACGGCTTCCCCCTTCCACCTCCAGCCTGCTCTCTGGTCAAACCCAGTCCAGTTCGGGCCCTGGCACCTGACTTGGGGCAGCATTCAGCCCAGCGGATTGTTTCCCCCACTTCACCACCCCTTCCACTGGTTCTTCGTCTTCTCCGCCCCTGACTCTGGGGTCCCCTTGCCTTTCCTGATAGCCACCCCTGGTGATTCTCATCCACCCCTGCTGCCGTCCACCTGTTTGTGTGCAGCATGCCAGCTCAGAGCACTGGTCTTGAGTTCTCATGGAGTTGACACTTCCACTCTCTGGCTCTTCCGTCCACATGCCGGCTTCTGCTTCCCCTTGATCCTTCTGGCCAGTATCTCTGGTCTTCTGAATGATCCTCCAACCCAGCAAAGCGACTGCAGCCAGGGCTGTGACATCTGGCTGCTCGCACAGCTGTCTCCCCACTCTCAGCCCACCGACATGCTCTTCGTTTTCTTACACTGTGTATCTGACATGTCGTGTGTCTGTCCATGGCCTTTTGCCCCTTCTAAGAAAATGTGCTCTAAAGGTAACGGCTTGTGTCCACTGCGTCAGGGCTGTGACCTCGGGTCCGCAGCAGTGCCTGTGGCTGCTCCGTGAGCTTGCCCTAGGCTGAGGACCGCATGAATATGGTACTTTGAGGATGGTGCTCTTCACCAGGGTTGCAGGAACTGGAAAGGTGGTGAAGGCAGTGTACTCTGCTTATCCTCTGAAGCCTCACTTCTGATGACTGCCTTCTTTGGGAGAAACAGCAGGCTCTAGCTGCTCAAGGGAAATTTCCATTGTGTGCCTTTTCCTTTTGCAGCTGTCTCTGAGCGAATTGCTCATCCCTGCTTCTTCTTGGAATGCATTTTCTCCTCCTCTGAACTGCACTTGGCTCTCCCAGACTCTTCCAGCTTGGCTTCTGTTCCCAGGCTCAGATCTGCTTCCTGACTGCACAGCGCTCACCCTTTTTATAGTAAAAAGCTCCTGGTGATGTCACTGGCTCAGCTGGTTTCAATCAGGCTGCTCAGTGGAAGCTGGGAATGACTCCGAGTTAGCTCTTGCCCGGCCTGGCTTATTCTGACACCAGGCACATCACACCTGCAGCAGCGCTAATCATTGGCAATGACTGCCGGCAGGCACGAGGAAGCATTTCCCACTCCTTGCTAGCGGGACTGGGAATGAACGTGGGCCCAGAGCAGTCAGTTGCCGGATGCTGCTGGTGGTGCCTCCTGAAGCAGATCTGCTGCTTACTCATACTGTGGCTCTGTGGGAGCACTCGAAGCTCATTTCCCGCCTGGGAGCTCTGCCCTCTGTTCTTCTGCTCCTGGACCATGATATATGTATGTGTGTCTTTTTTTTTTGGCAGATTCACTTGAATTCTAGGTGCTCATTTTTTGTTATTAATCTTGAATCTCCTACAATTGCTGTTTTGGCTTAGAACATGGAACAGATTTTTGTTAGTGAGAAGGTGATTGGCTTGCAGTTCACTTATAGGAACGTTATGTTACTAAGCCTGATGTAAGATGCTTTAATTATATCCTTTTGTTTTGAGAAAAAAAAGCATTCTTGGGAAACTGCTCAGTTTTCAGAAAACAGATCTGTCAAATGTAGTTCTACTTGGAATATGGCGCGTGTGGAAAGCCATGGCTACAGAGTTAGAACCCTCAACTTCTGTGGTCCTGGTGCAAAGCGGCTTGGTGTCCACAGGGGCTGTTGGAGGTGTGGCAGGGACGATGCGGGGAGGGACAGGTGCTGCTGTCCAGCATGACTTTCTGAAAATGCAACAGACATAAACGCGGACTGGCATGCCAACCCTAGTGTGCTGTTACAGCACCCGACAGAATTCCAGGGAGGTCTGGATGTGTTGGGGTCCAAGGCTTTCTGTGGACACAGAGAAGCTCATATTACCCGCACAGCACCCCAAGTCCAGAGTAGAAGATTTAGAGCCCAGATCATAAGGAAGAAGTCCGTTTTGAATCACAGTGGACAGGTGGTGGCAGGGGCATGGGGCCCTATCCGGGGGCAGAGAGAGGCAGAGTTTAGAATGATAAGGTAGTAGCAGAGGTCTGACAAGTGGTAGGGAGATTTATAAGCAAAATCATCTTTTATTTACTTGTACAAATTTAGAGGTACAGTGTGATAATTCAGTGCACATATACAATATGTAATGATAACAGGGCAATTAAAATGATCATTAGATAAAATGCATTAAAAACAGGTTCCTCTTTATAAGATTAAGTACAATGTTAACTATATTCCAAACTTTGAATTTTAAAATCATGCTTAAAATAGCTATTCATTTTTTTAAAACAGTGGCTTTTACTTAGTATTCATTTTTTTTTTTTTTGTATTTGCTGCTATCATGAGGAAGAAGTCTCCATTCAAAACAAGTAGAATTTTATACATTGGTTGGTTTAGCATTGTATTTGGGGAAGATGCTTGGATTTATGTAGGATTTACGAAAACTCAAGATGACCTAAGGAAGATTAGGAAAAGGACTTGCATGCCTGTGGTGCAGTGAGTGTTTTAGTGTAATGATTCATTGCTTTGGTTTCCTTGGAAATCTGTGTTTAAGGAGAACATCGTGAGGCACTGATGCAGACAGGGTTCAGAACACTTCCAAATCACCAACAGGTAGAAAGGAGAGAGACCTTGCTCACTGCCAGCGTCTCCCACCGTGGGCACCTAAATATTGTTTCTTTGGCTTGGCCTAGAGCGACCAGGGTAGTCACCAGTCCATTGACTGTAGGATGAGCATGTTTGCAAGGCTATGTGCATCTCTGCTGCAGAAATGCCGGCTCTTGTTTGTCTTTTGGTCTAACAGGAATTGTGTGCATGTTTGAACTGAGTGTGTACCCACTATTCCAGGCAATTGACAGGTCCCTGAGGAGAGAGAACCCTTGGAAATTCTTGCTTGCCAACTTATCTAAATGTTGACTAAATGCAAAAGAAAGTTTTCTCAAATTAGAAAAATTTTTAACAATAAACTGTGCTTACTATTTACCCAAATTAATTGGAAACTTGGATCTACACAAAAATCTGCGCATGAATATTTATAGCAGCTTTATTTATAATTACTGAAGTTCGTCTTTCAGTCAGTGACTAGATGAACAAACCGTGCATCCATATGATGGAATATTATCCCAGTGAGCCATCAAGCCGTGCAGAGTGGTGGAGAAAATTTAGGTGTCTAATGCCGGTGAAGGAAGCCAATCTGAAGCACTTATTACTTAGTGCGATTCCAACTAAGTGATGACCTGCAGAAGGCTTTCTGCAAAGATAGATGGTGTAGGATCTCCGGGGTGGGAAGGGTGGCTGGGCAGGCATGGGGGAGGCTGGAGAGCTTGAGAATGGATCGGTGGGGCGCACTGGCTCTTAGAGCTGCAGAACTGCTCCACACAGCACTCCCTGTTGTGGTAAGCAGGTGTCTGTATGCACCAGACAAAAACTGTGGAGTACACAGCACTGTAGACTCAGGACTTCAGTTACTAGTATTGCAGCAACATAGCATATAAATATTTAAAATTTCACAAGGGCAAACCCTATTTCCTGATAGGCAGTCGGTATATGATAAATACTGGTACCTGGTGAAAAATGTATGTGATGCTACTTTGTAGACAGTAAATTCAGAAAAACAGGGAAAAACTAATAAATAAAACTAATGCATAAAAACATACTGTAATCCTGAAAAAATTCAGTGGAAAGGTTTAAAAAGCATAAAGGGAATTTGAAAGAAAGACTGAAACTTTTTTCTTTCAAAGGTTAATCTCAGAAAAAAAGATCAGTATCATCCCCATGAAGTAAAAATTGATACCTGCACTGTAGGCTGTGTGGATTAGCAGCACCTCTGCGCTCCAGTTATGCTCATTTGTCCTTGGATTTGTTCTGGAGGTTTCAGGGCGTGCCCCTGCTTTCGCTAGAGGTGTTGTCCCCTCATTGTTAATAAGGCCAGTTTTCCATAACTTCAGTGCCAACTTGCTAAGATGTAACATGACCTCTCTTTATAACATGATTACCGTGAAGAATATGGAAAGACAATTAAAGGAAATAGATACGTGGATTTTCATTTGTGGAGTATTTTATAATTTTGAGTCTTTGGTCTAAAGTAACTTATTTTGTGAGATTCTAGGTACATTTTATAATGTTGGTTCTTTAGTTTTACTTTCTAAAATTGCCGTTTTTCTCCAGTAAGTCTCAAATTTTTTTTGTTTTTTTTTTTATTATTTTTTAGAGATAGAGTCTTGATGTAGTGCTGGCTGACCTTGAACTCGCTTATGTAGCCTGGGCTGTCCTCAGATTCATGACCATCCTTCTGCCTCAGCCTCCCGAGTGCTGGGGTTACAGGTGTGCACCACCATGCCCAGCTCATGTGGTTGGAAATAATAGAGGAAACTGATGCCTAGTGATTTCTGGGACTACTCACTTGCTTCTTCAGGATTGGACTCAAAGAAGGCACAGATTGTCCCCAAAGAGAACAGAGTTCTGGAGAGGTCAGGAAGGTGTCCTGAGAGAAGTGACCAAGCCAACCCCTGAGGGACACTGGCAGAGGAGCAGGTCAGACAGAAGCCTGGAGCCATGAGCTGTTATTAACCTTTGGAGCCCAGTCCCTGAGCAGGACTGCAAGATGTGTGAGCTTTCGAACACCCGTGATGAGGCAGTAAATGAGATGTTAACTACTGATCATCACAAGCTTTATGTGCCCCTCTTCAGACACTGTATATAAATCATTCTTTTGCCTAAAATGGCTTGGTTTGTACTAAAGTACCTGATAGATTTGTAATCTAAGTGGAACTTTGTGTTAGCTTGATTATGGGAATTTTATAAATGAGTAATACAGAGTAGGCTTGTGAGAAGGACTTGGCGTTGTCGTTTGTTGGTCTGTTTTCTGTTTTGAGGTGCTGGGCAGAGCCTGGGGCCCCCTGTGCTAGGCTAATGCACTCACACTGAGCAGGACTTCTGCTCCTGTGGGCAGCCACTTCCCTCCCCAAAGTGCATCAGATAGTCTTTCACAGAATGCATGGCTTTCGTGTCATAGTGTAATGCACTGAAGGAAAGATAGAAAAATGTAAGGAATACACTATATTTGTAAAATTCACTCTGGAATAAGAAGTTGGGAAATCTGAATATAAAGCTCCTTAGTATTTTTACACTTGATCTTAGCCAAAAGGCTTAGAAGCGATCCTTCATATTTTTTATGGAGAATATCTTGCCCTAGATTGCTAAGCAATTCAATAAACGTTTGATCTGGTTAGTGGCAGTGTAATAATGGAAGGTTCGTTAATTTTGGAAATCATAGAATAACGACTACAACGTCTTTCGGTATTGATCGACTTGAGACTGGAAAGCCAGTGGAGAGCCGAACGCATTTTCCCACCCTCCCCATTTCCTTCCCTCTGCACTTTGCAGTTAATTTTATTTTTGTTTTTGCACCATGCAGTTTAAAAAGTTATTCTGGAAGTTTTTTCACTTTTTTTTGGATATCGAATTTATTTACTTAAAAGTTAGTCTCAATAGCCAATGCCAGTCAATAGCCAGTGCTGTTGATTCTTGGACCCACTTATTCTCTTTTGCTTTTATTTTAGTCCAGAATGTTCACCATGTTGTCCTTCAGATCACTTCAGCCATTCTTCTGAAAGAATTCTTCCATGCCACTTCATTCTGATCTGACGGGTTTCTTATATACTGAAGCTTATTTTGAAAACAGGCTAAATGAAAGTACTCACACTGGTACTCATCATCGTCAGTGTGAGCTGTCTTAATAAAATAACTGATTTTAATTATGTTTCCCTGTTTACAGACGCTGAGTGAAAACGTGTTCTTTCAGTCAGTGGTAGTAGAAACCCTTATGCAGGTGTTGGGAAGTGAGAAAAAGCTTCATGCTTTAGGAAGTAACACATAGTACCAATTTGTGTTTTGAGAACATTAATATACACTATGATTAAACTATTAAGGATCATTTGGATGATCACAACACAAACTTAGGAAATCTGTGTACTTTGAACATGGCTGATCTTGAGATCGGATTCTTCCTCCTGGGTCCTCCACGCTGGAGGACCTGGAGGTCTGCAGCACACTCAGCGTCACTTCTGTCCGTCCACTTCCACTGGTAGCTCCTCCTGCTCCAGGAACATTGCTATTGTCCGCCCCTTTCCCGTTCAGCCTTGCCCTGAGGAAATGATGAAAAGCTTTGGGTTACCAGGTGTGTTTTTTCTGTAAACAAAGTAGATGTGCTGTCATTTAACAGATGTGCTGCGGTCCACACAGGAAGCGGAGCTTTGTGTACCAAACATTTACCTGCTCCCTATCCTGCCAGGTCCCGCTTCAAGACTTCACAATTCCTGAACTCCAGTAATCTTATGAGGTGCGCTCGGGTGAGGGAGAAACTGAGGCACAGAGAAGCAGCTGTGGGACCTGGGGTTGGACCCCAGGTTGTCTGACTGGGCAGGGGTGGCTCTTTGAACCTCAGAGATAGACACATGCCCATGCTCGGCAGTGAAGGCACTCCTCTCATAGGAGTTTCCATTCAGTGAACAGATCCATGAGCTTGATGCGATTACCTTATCCTGTAATTGATCCTACAGGTGCGGGTGTGTGTGTGTGTGTGTGTGTGTGTGTGTACTTTTGTGGTACTGGGGGCTGAACCAAGGTCTTTGCACCGTGCCCCCACCCACTTTTGTTTTGGAAAGGGGTCATCCGTGTGGGTCGCATCCCTGGAAGTTGTCCACGCCTCAGTGTTAAACAGACCTGGGTTTAAAATGTGACTACCATTTAGTTACCATTTTTATAACGACTTAACAATTCTCTGTAATGTCTTTGAATATAAGATGGTGCTCAGTACTATATAAGATAGGCATGGGATTGTGTAATGGCATGTGTCACAGGCCCAGTCCTTAGAAGGTGTTCACTAGTAGGTGGTACGCGGTGTTAAGCACATAATTAAGTGCCGGAACTAGAAGTCCTGTAACAAGGCACTGCACTTGAAAACCAGTATCAGTGTCATCCTGTTAGCAAGTAGGGACAGTCAGTGAAGGGCCCATCCTTAGAACAGCTGAAAGATGTCAATTTAACTGGAGGTGTGTGGGGTGGGGTGTCAGGGGATCCTTTTTAAGCAAATCAGTCCTAATTAATACAAAGGAAAATCACATTGTTCCCAGTTACTAAAGCGATGAATAATGATCATATTATAATGATTAAGAATGGCTAAAATAATAGTACTGTATTATAAATTTCATTTTTAAAGACAAGTTGTGTCAGTGACGTTTCTTAGCATTTTCCTTGTGTTTGTGTGTGCGTGTTTAACTCTTCCCATTGTCTCTGGCCCTGGTTTGTGGGTTGGCTGTACCTCCTCTGGTCATGGGGAGGGGACCCTCTTCTTCCTTGGGAGCAGGAAGCTGTCTACTTCTGGTGGCACTGACTCACCGTAGCAACAGGAAAACAAGTGGTTCTGGGCCTTGCTTAGGGAGGATACCTTGAGTGCGTACAAGTCATAGGAAGATGTCTTACGCATAATGTGTGAACTTTCTTGTGAGTCCACAGTGTAAATGATAGGCTGCTGGGTCATTAAGGCACCTCGCATTCTTCTAGGCTCAGGGGCAAGATGAGGTTGCACTTTTATTGTCTTCAGTTTACAAGTGGTTAAGTAGCATTCCTGTGTTTCCTGTCAGACTTGCAGTTGCTTGCTGGTAAATCTAGGACACTGAAGATGGTGTTGTGTTGTGTTTCCCAGCCTGTGGTCCTAGTGCCCCAGCATGAGAGGACGAACTGAGAAGTTGAATTCTCCCCGGTTACTGAGGGCCTCCTGGCCCCTGGGTGCCACCATTAGTAACTTTTTAGTAAGGGTGGTAAATGAGGGTGTCATCACTGAGACTTGGCTGAATTTTCCTTTGGTTTCAGATTCCTCTGTTGAGGAATCTGGTATTTTTCTGCATGTTGATATTTTTGTAGAAAAGGAGTAATATCTCTTTCCCTTTTTTTTAGTTGAAAAAAGACTAATGAGAATTTTTAGATTTTTTATTTTCTCTGTATTGATTTTAATTCAGGCCAGTAAGTATGTCCTGAAAGAGAGCAAATTATTCATTTCAACCAAAAATGTTAAAAAAATTAAAAACCCACTTATACAAGTTAATAATAAAATGGTATGTGTATTAATAGTAACATAAATACCAGCATATAAACTAAAGTATAAATTTCCATACACTGAAAATCTCATCTTGGGTTCAGTGCATTGAACATTTTAAGTAATTTTCTCAGTCTGAAATTCATTTTTGGTAGTATCAAAAATAAATTCCTGTTTTTCAGAGATAGCATAAATTAATATCAAGTTCCAAGACGGAAATCAGCGGAAAAAAAAAACCCAATTATATTTTTACATATATTAAATTCTCTTTTAGAATCATATTGACAGACAAACAGTTGTAGTCTGGTAAAATATTATGACTACTAAAACTCCCAAATAATTTTATTTAGTAATGAAGATTTATATAAAATATACAGCTGAGATTTTAAAAATTAGATTTATTTCCAATTAGTGAAAGCTAATGGAGTTGGATAGATATTTTAAATGTCTGCATGAGTAAAACTATCGTGTCTTGCGTTCTTAGACGGGAATGGTTTGTGTGCTGTGCACAGCAGCTTTGCCCCAGCCAGTGGAAGGGCCTTGCTCCTCCGTGCTCTGGGAAGACCCCCTAGCATCGCTGTGTCCGCAGGGATAGCTCTTCTCTAGCCTGCTGGTCACCCGGCCTTCAGTGGCAGCTGACGTTTCCTCGTCTGTTAATGGGCAGTAATTGTATTTTTTTTGTAAGATTGCGTTGAAGTTAGGTGAGAATTCCTGTAACGCTAATCACGTTGATTGTGGCCATTTTAGGGCCTTCTTAATACATATCCTAAATTGGAATAGTATTTTTTTTTGTGGAGGACAGTAATTTATGATTTATTTATAAATATGTTGTCAGTTATGTGTGTATCTTAGTGTTGGGTATTAGCTTTCTGTGTTCAAGGTGTCACTTAAACTTTACTGCTTGAAAACGTGTGAACTGCAGAAACCACTAGAAGCCCTGTTACTTACTATTCTCGGCTTGGAAACTCAGTGGATGGTTCGGATGAGGAGGGCCTGCTGTCTGAAAGCTTCCTCCAGTTTCACCCGAGGCGTGTTTTCTCCTGTTGTTTTGTGTTCATTGTTAGGTTAGCAGAGCACCATTGTTTATAATCACTATTTTTGTTGTACACGCATGGTGATTTTCTGCTATTCTCTTGTAAAAACCAAGATGATGATTTTTTCTGTAGCGATGTGAATAGTAATAGGAATTCCCCGGACTCATGGTGCTGTAGTATTTGAAGAGGTGGTAGGCTCACTAATGCTTACTGGATGTTTCCCGTGTGTCAGGCCCCACCTTAAATGCTTTGATATTTATTAACCTAATTATGGTGCCTTAGAGTTAGTCCACCTCTTTTTAATATCTGCCAGACACTGTTAAAAATTGGGGGGGAGGGGTGGAAAAAGAAACCTCAGTTCTTACTCTGTAAAAAGTAGAGAGGTGGAAATTCGAAAAAAGCATAAAGGGATACAGTGACAATCACCTCTGAAAGAACGACGTCCAAAACCACCCTGCACTCGTGGCTGGCATTCGACTTCCTTCTGACCTCACTGCCTCCTGTGTTCCCTCACCATGCCTTCTTTCTTTATCCCGGGGGAGCTAGCTGGAGTCCCCCAGTTCCAGTGTCTCTGGCCTCCTCTTCATTCCCAGGGTCCTTAGCGGTTTCACTGCCTGGCCAGGACTGTATTTGAATCGAATGTCATTTAAAGTCTGTTTAGTTAATAGCTGTGCCTACTGTTTATAGTTACGATGGCACGTGGACGTCACGAGAGCGGGGAGGAGTGTGTCTGTTACTTTCCTCCTTACTCCACTCGCAGAGGCGCCGTGCGTCTGGACAGTGTGGGGAAGGAGTAGGTGCCTGGGCGCTGGCGGGTGCCGAGTGGGCCGTGGAGTCAGTGGGCGGGGGCAGGGCGTCGGAAGAGGCCACAGTGGTTAGCTGTCACCCCCACGTGCCTGTTGAGGGGTGCCCTTGCTTGGCTTTGTCTTTGTGCGTGGTGTCTACAGGCAGAGCAGCTGCAGGTGCTGTTCAGATCTGCCTTCTTCCTGGGATGTTGCAGATGCAGTTAGGAAAGCGTGGCGGACCCTGTCTGGGCAGAGCCTGGGGTGTCCCCCCTGTAGACTGCTTGTCGGTGCTCTTTCCTGTTTGACTTCACTTGCATCGCATGCAGCACGTTTAGGTTCCCTTCAGTTTGACACCGGTGACCACGGCAGTGTCCATCGGACGGTTCCGTGTGAATCCGTGCTCTTTGAATGGGATGCCTTTGGTGTGAGGCAGTGCCGTCTCTGTCCTTCTCCTTGTCTGGTTTTCAGTTGGCTTTGGAATTTAGCCATTCGTATGTTTGAGGCATCTTCTCTTTCAAAATATTGACAGAAACAGGGAGGCAAGTGAGCAAAATCTCTGTTGACATTGGTCCAGGTGATTCGCCTCCTCCCGTGGTCTGCGCCCTGGGTTCTCATCCCTCACAGGGCAGCTGTTTGTTCACGGCCTCCGTGTGCGAGAAGGATCTGACTCCTCTGCGCGGTGCAGCTGAACTGACAGGGAACTCTCCCTGTTACTGTCTTGCAGTGTCTTGAAAGAGCAGAGGCTAGCACATCTCTGCGTGTGCATCGTGCATCACAGCCCACAGGGTAACACAGTTCTGTGGAGTCCTAACTACAGAAAATGTAGTATGTAAGCGTCTGGTTCCTTTTGTAAATTGTCTCTTTCCAATCCAGTATGTTGGAAATGGAGGCTACCTCCAGCTCAGACAGAATTAATTATTTAGTGAGTTGCCAGTGTGGAAGGGTCTGAAGAGTGCATGGAACCTGCCCTTGCCGTCCTCCCCTGCAGGCTCTGCTCATTGTCCGGATGTTGCCAGGACCTTGGGTGGCTCCTGTCCCCTTCCCTCAGTGGTCTCCTGGGCACTGTCCTCTCTGGCTCCTGTGGCACGAGTGTAGCGACTCTTTGGTGTCAACAAGCCCCTGGCTGCTGGCCTGTGGCCTGGGCAGGTGGACCGAGCACTGAGACTGATGCGTGGAGTCAGCACCAGGACCTGGGTTCTCTGTGTGCTCCTGCGCTGTGTATCATTCTATACATTCTGTGATGATTGCCTGCTGGCTTCCAAAACTAGTTCATGAAGAAAATTTGAGAGCAGATTGGTATTCCTTCCGTCAGGTGCCTCCATGGTCATTTCAGTTTTTGTACTAATGGTTCCTGTTCAAACTAAAAACTTCAACAATTCAAAAGCAACAGTGAACTATAGTAGCTTCTCATTTACTATCAAGTGCTGATTCATTACAAAAAAGAGATAAAAATAGAAAAAAATAGTCCCTCTCTTGAGAACCTTCTTTGTAGAGCCACAGAGATATGGAAAGGATCCAAGCTTCATTTGATGTATGATTTGAATGAACTCTTTTCTGTGAAAGTGTATTTTTCTGCTTGTTGCGATGTTTATGTGTAAGGGCACATGTATCAGTCAGTGCTTACTAGAGAAGCAGATTTAATGTAAGATATACAAATATATGAGAAATCACAAGATTAGCATACATGGCAGCCCACAGAGTCAGGTGTGGAAGAGTGCAAAAGGTCTGTCTGCGTGCTGAAGATACGAAAGATCCAATGGAAGGCCTGGAGCTCAATGTAGTGTCCCATGCAAGTCCCCCTCAGGAGACTGAAGGGTCTGTGTTGAAGCCAGGAGATAATGTCCAGGGTGAAGGGGAAGATTGGAGCTCCTCCGAAGAAACAGAAACGGACTTTCCTTCTTCATTTCTCTTTTACCCCAGTTGGGCAGCAAACCTCCCTAGGGTGGATCTTGTGCTTTCACTAAATTCCCTTGGCCACACCCAGAATTATGCTGGTCCAGTTTAGTCTGGGGTTTCTTACTTAAGCTGATGCAGTTAACTATCACAGCACAATTGCTAATTCCTGTGAGTACCAGTGTGTTAAGATAGTCTGTGCAAAGACAGTAGTAGATGGAGATAGCGCCCTATAGCTTTTCTCTTTTGCTTAAGAACTTTTGTGCCCACCTAAGTGACCTGACCTTCTAATTTGGTAAAGTGTGGAGAGATCAGGAGAAGATAGTTTTCGTAACATTCCTGGATTTCTGATTCACTTGCGTGAAACTCATGTGGTAGTGGATACAGTATAAAATGAAGCTAATGTGGGGTAGATGATAATGTGGTCAAGTGGATTTTCTTCCTGTTTGAAGAAAGAAACTGATATTTTAATGAGTGAATCCTGGCAGTGTAGAGAGAAGCTTGTGGTGATGATGATTTAGGGGACCCTATCGTTTGTATATATGGGATGTCGTTAGGCATTTTGCCAGAAATGATGGCAAAAATAAAAATCTGGAAATCTCTGATTGATAGCAAAGTAAAAATGTAAAGTTAATGGAAAATAGCCCAGAATTTTAAGAAGCTCCCTTCCTTGTCAGTAAGAAACACATCTTCTCTGTCATTCCACAATGCCCCTGCCATATTACCCTCTGTGAAAGTATTCAAGAATGTCTTGTTGATCGAATGAGTTGTAGCCAGTATATGCAGTAACAGGCACATTATGGCACTGATTCCTGGGTCTCAGTCTTGGAAATGCTGAATTAACTCACCCAGGATGGGGTTGAGGCACTGTAAGCTCTTTAGGCAATGTGGATGTTCACCCAGGGTGAAGGAGCACTGGGCTATTTTCAGGTGTTTTCCTGTCTAAGATTTTCTGATGTGGAAGAAAGATCACATATTCCCACATCCTATGCCGTGGCTATTGCTGCCTAGTTTCCTGTGTTTGCTCTGCGTGTTTTCTTGACAAGAGTGAATAAAATGAAAATATTCCTAGGAATATGGCATTCAAGTTCGCACACACACACACAGAGACATACACACACACACTCATAGTTACCGTTCATCCTGTACCATTAAGTGAATTAATGTACTGTCTACTGAGGATGGGATGGTGCCTTCTCAGCTCTGTCTCCTCTGGGGGCTCATTCTCCTGCACTCCTCTCCTTTGGGTTCCCCTGAGCCCCACTGCGTGCAGGTAGAGTCAACCTTAGGCATAGATGTTAATGACCAAGGCATTTTCTTCTCAGCAAAGTAGCTGGCCCACTAACTAGGAGTAGGTGGTTGGGTAGATAGTTACTGTGGCTAACATCAGCCCCATTTACATTTTTCTAATTTTTATTAAAAGTTGGTCAAGCATTGTAGAGCATGCTGTAATCTCAGGAAACAAACTGAATCCATGAGAATCAGGAGACCCTGCACTGTGTGCTCAGATGTGAGGAGGCGCCCTAACCTTCTACCTGGGAGCACTGTACTTACCTGCCTTTGTCTCCTTTTCCTTTCTGTAGAATGCAAAGATTAAATTAAGCAATGATTAAGGTTCTTCTAGGCCTGACAATTTGAGTGCTACTTTATTATTAGTTTAAGAAGGCATCTACTGGTGGCTTAATACTATTTCCCTTAAAATAAAATCCAGCTAAAAGCCGAATAAAAATTAATGATTTTAGCAATGTAGATATCTTCACACATACTCTTAATTTTGGAGTATTTTGATTGGAATGTGTTTGTTGTTACAAATCAAGATCCCATTAGACTAGAGATACTTTTATAACCCTGGATAAGGATGAAGACTGAACTCTCTGCTTAAGTTGCTTCTATGGAACATAGGTAGCACTGTCTTTGATTGCCTGTTCACAGTGATTATTGGTAAAATTTGGAGGGGATTGGTGCATTTCTCCTTTTCTATTAGAGAAAGCTGTGTTAAAAGTCAGCCTTTGTATTCTAACTTGGTTTCTGGTCAACTCACTGTGTAATTCTTAGAAAAAACTTTGAAAGTAATTATTTGTTGCTAAGATTAATAATCTTCCTGGATATTTCATACTTTAATGAAATGGACAGATACAGGTATTTAGAACACATTCCCTTAAACAGATCCAGGGAGGATGACCAATCCTGTATGATTCTTTCTGTTGAAAGCTTTTGGTGGACAGCTAATTATATACTATAGACTATCAATATTTTAAAAATGAGATTTTTTTTTAGAAGAATGTGTGAAAAAAGGCATGATGATTTTCTAATTAATTTGGGAATTTGCAGGGCAGACAGTTAAGTGTAGGTATTTCTAAAATAATACATAATGCAAATGTCTGGCTGTGCAATAGGATCATTGATACTTTTGCAGAAAATAAAATTCTGACTTTTTCAGTGAAAAGAATTATACTGCATCAGTCACTTATAAACTTGTGGTTTTTTTTTCCTGCTGTTGTAGTAAAATCAGTTCCTATGTGGTGTTTACAAATGCTTTGGAAGAAATATTGTTGTTTGGGACATGCTTTTAAAAGATCTGAAACAAGTATACAGAATGTAGAATGATAGTGTTACATTAGAATATCTACTTACAAATAATAGGAGTAAATTCTCACTGTGCCTTCAGGTTTAAGCATTAGTTCTAAAGTGCTGAAGGTTAGATATGTATCTCATCCCATCCTCCTATATAATTCTCCACATGGCCCCCCACCCTGGCTCAGAAGTGGACTAGTCTAGAGGGAGTTGCGTCAGTCCCTCAGAATGCTTTGTGGGTCCCCACCTCTGGCTTGGTCTGGGTGATGTGACTTAGGCTGCCAGACTGCAGCTTTGTTAACCCCTAACTGGAGATGCCCTGGCACTTCTTTCCTGGAGTTTTGTGAAAATCCTTTAAAACGATACGTACAGAAAGTGTTCAACTGGAGCCTGCTACCTGGTGACTACTCAGTAAAATCCATGGTGCCCTCTTGCCTGTGTGCGGAACGCTGTGTGTCCCTTGGCTGCTGACTGGTGCTGTGCAGATGGGCAGGTGGCAAAGAAGCCTCATCATTTCTCATGGCCCCCCACAGGGCATACGGTCACCTGGCAATGTCAGTGGGTCCTGC
The DNA here is from genome assembly GCA_004365215.1 of Cuniculus paca. Taxonomy (NCBI): domain Eukaryota; kingdom Metazoa; phylum Chordata; class Mammalia; order Rodentia; family Cuniculidae; genus Cuniculus; species Cuniculus paca. The sequence continues at coordinate 1,020 of RJWT010003657.1, read as the reverse complement.
TTTCGGGCTTGGGCTTGTTCCAGAGTCACCCAAAAGGAGAAAGAGAGGTTAGCATCTTTTGTAGGATAATTTACTTGATGATAATTTGAAGCAAAAAATTCTCAGAGGCAGTTAATGGAAGGAATTCCTTCAGAGACACAGAAGTCGTGGTCCTGGGGAGAGGAAGCTTGGACTCAGGGAGAGGGAGAGGGAGAGAGCAAGAGATCGCAAGCCACACTGGTTGCGGAGGCAGAGGTGAGGGCCAGAAGCGTACTCAGTGGAGAGCCTGTTATTTCCCACAGCTTGTAGAATCAAGCAGAATGTTGTTTCCGTGGTTTTAAGAAGTCTCCTGTGCTTCACCTATTATCTCTGCCTGTCTCTCAGCCTGAACCCTGTAACTTGTGATATTTCCTTTGCCTTCATAGTTTTGCTTTGTCATAGTTTCAGAGAGTTGGGATTGTATGGCACGTGGCCTTTTCACGTTGGCTCTTTCACTTCGCCCTGTGCATTAGGGCTCCTCCGTGTCTTTCATGGCTGGGTAGCTTGCTTCTTTTTAAGTGTTGTGTAGTATTCTGTGTGCCTGTGGCTCCAGTCAGCTATTGAAGGACCTCTTTGTTACTTCCAAGTTTTGGCAGTTAGGGGTAAGGCTGCAGTACATGAAAACACAAAACAAAAGCCACAGTGTGCTGTTAGCATCCATTCTTCAGTTAATGCACACACTTTGTTTTTATTGATGAAAGAGCACCCAACATGAAGGTTCTTTAGGCCTTGTTGTCCTAGAAGATCTCCCATGTCCCATGTGCAGTAGCATGGTGCTGGAAAATACAGATGCCTCGGGAAATCAGATAATTATTTTGAAGAGTAATTTTATTGGGATATTTAAATTTCATGTTAGACCCTGAATTTTCTCTTTTTAGATTATGAACTGTTCCATTAGACCAGAAAGAAAGCAAGGAGGTTATGTGAATTTTAAGTTATTACATTTCTAATCACGCACATACAATGTCATTGTCAGCTTAGAATTATCTGAGGGGAAATTTA
>RJWT010003656.1:0-35703 GCA_004365215.1 Cuniculus paca | reverse complement strand
AAGAAAGGAAGGAAGGAAGGAAGGAAGGAAGGAAGGAAGGAAGGAAGGAAGAAAGAAAGAAAGAAAGAAAGAAAGAAAGGAAAGAAAGAAAGAAAAAAAATTAATTAATTAATTGCAGACAGGTAAAATAGCTATTACAAGTCCCTGGGCAGGAGTAGAAAGGGAACCCCATGGCTAGAGTTTCAGGTCTAGGGCATGTGACTTGATGTCAGAAAGATAGGCAGAAGTAAATCTCATAGAATTTTGTTATTTCATAGAATAATAATTTTTAGTAATTTTACTTTAAGCAAAATGAGGACATTGGAGTATTTAAGAGTAGCGTGAGAATAGTATATAACTTAGGTAGCAGTTGTGTGAAATAAGGATCGCATGGGTGCGGCTGAAATTAGCGAGGAAGTTATGACAGTATCTCATGAGTTCAGCGCAGAGGGTGACAGAAGAGAGGCAGAAAGGTAAATACATTCAGGTTATGCTTTGGAAGAAAAAAAATCAATAGAACTGACTGTTACAGTGGATAGCAGTGGATAAAGGGAAGCAAGAGTTCAAAGACAATCCCTAGACAGTTGCCTTAAAAACTACCTGACGGAGTGTGGTGTCGTAACGTGAGAGGGTGAAGACTGGGAATTAACTGGTTGCTTCTGGGCAAAGGGGAGTGAAAGATTCTAATACGAGTATTTAAATTTTGCAATCTATGTTCTCTGCTCACATATATAGCATCTGAATATTTAAATCTGGAGTTGCAGGGCTATGACAAGGCTCCCGAAGGGTATTTGGGAATCATGAATGTATACAGAGTATTTAAATTATGGACTGGATGAGATCACTTTATACAGATAGATAAAAATATCTCTTTAGAATTTAGCACGTTAAAAGTAAGCAGGGCAAAGGTAAAAGGGACACTGTTCATTTTGCATATTTATTTGAAACAATATATTATAAAATTAAACGTATAAAAACAGGGCTGAATGTGTAGATCAATGGGGGAGCTGGAAGCTAGCATGGGTGAGGCAAGGCCCTTACTTCAACTCCCAGAAAGGCAGGAAGATGAGGAGGAGGAGGGCGAGGAGAATGAGGATGAGGAGGAACAGAAAATAACATACGTTTATTCTGTGTATAAATATTTCTTACATATGAGTATGCACATAATTGCTGCTCAATATACATTTGTAAACATGTATATGTACAAACATATACATCCTATGGATTAGTATAATAAATGAAGTATTTGGAAAAAGTAAACTCTCATACATGCATATATACATATTGTATATATGTATGTACATACACACATACAGACAGACTGACACTCATGGAATTTTCTGTTTTACACTATTAGATAATTATGTTTTAGAGGCTGCCTGCCAACTTCCCAGCCAGAGATTTTTCCCTGTCTCCTTTCTACCGAGTAGCTCTGCAGGCTCCACCTGTGTCACTGGCTCCCTCTATGTCTCTGTCCCCACCACCCCTTCTGACTTTTCTCTCCAGCCAGTCCTCAGCACTTCACCTCTTGAAGATTATTTCCTTCTTGCTCAGCGGTCCCTCAACATCGTTCTCAGATCCACCTCCATATCCACTTGTATGTAATCAAATCTGTCCCAGCTCTCACAGGGACAAAAACCCAGCACTTTATCGGGGCTGGCACTAAGACTCAAGGGTGAAACTCTGCCAGCACATTGCAGGTTACCTAGTACACACTGGGTAGCGACTACATCGAAGACTGCTTCCAGAGAGTCTAACAGAGTCGTGATGAGAAGAATTATGCTTTTTTGTCAGCAAAAATATATATTAATCTATTAATACAATAACAATGTAGACCCTTCATTCTCATTTTATAAATGGGATTATGAATGCTCGTAATGATGTCACATCATCTTTTAAGACTCACAAAAGTTTGAAACGGCCACTCTCCTTTGCCTATTATACTCAATTAAATTTATTTTGGGGAGCCAGGGATTTAGCTCAGTGGTGCGGTGCCTGCCTGGCAAGCGTAAGGTCCTGAGTTCAATTCCTAGTACCCAAAAATTAATTAATTAATTAATTTTTGTTATGACTCATTTTTGTATTATTTTATACACAACATTTCTGAGGATGAAATGTCTTACATCTTTAACTTTTTAAGGTCAAGAGTAAGATGAACAATGAAAATGATTTTAAGAAAATATGTACTACTATAACTCTTAAATAACACTTATAAAAATACATATTTGACACCTTTCTTCTTAACTGCTTCATCCTCTGAATACAAGGTAAACAGCATACTACAGGACATCTAATGGATTTATATTACTACAAGTCACAAAAAAGCAAGATGGGTATCAATTCCCAACTCCCTGGTGCACGTGGGTGTGTGCGTGAGTGTGCACATGTGCGTACAACACGGGTCTCTAGCAGAGTGCACTGCACATTTAATATTTTGTGTTGGTGTTTTCACTGAATAAAGAGCATACATGAGCAAGCAGTTGCTCAATGGCCCTCCATTAATCCACAGACCACTCAATCAAGTATGAGCTCTGCACTCACAAATCATCTACCAAGGTTTTCTCATTGCTGCTCCTCTCTTCCCATTTACTACAAGACAGACTCACAGAGAGTAACAGAGCAAAGTTACCTCTTAACGCAATACTTTCTGCACACTTTGTAGAGGCATCATGGTATCAGTCTGGCCTTCACTTTTCTTCCAAGCGTTCCCTATCATCAAATTTCTCTCGACCTTACCCTTCAAATCTTATGGGAAAAAAATTTAAACGATTTCATTATACTCCTTATTTCAGTTGGAGTAGCAGATGTTGGTTGTACACTTTAAAAAGAAACATCTTTTAGAGAATATTTCATTTTAACTAAAAGGAAAACTCAACATGTAGTAGTCTATATAACATTTCTATTCTTAAATGAGACTTTCATTGTTTTTAATATATCAAAAGGAAACTAGAGAAAGACTTTTGAAATATGTTAGATTACTTAAGATACATGTGGAAAAATACATTTTAAAAAAATGACAAAATACTAGTTACACAGAATACAGCAATAATGACAGATAGGAAAATAATACCAGATTCCACATTAAAAACAAAAATATTCACACCGTTTGGGTGAATCATTCTCAAAGATAACTGAACAAACTGTAGCTAAAAAAAATTCATTTCACTGTGTAAAATCCTTGACTCTAAACTAACCTCATTAAAAACTTACTTTCTAGTTTATTCTAGATCCAAAATAGGTACTAGTTTTGACATTAAAACTGTTATTTTCTGACCTAACCGTACTAGTATTTGCTATTAATTTAAAAATATTTATATGCTTACAATCACTTTCTTTTTATACAAGAAACAAACATTTATCTACCTTGCTTGCAAAATGTGGAGGAGGGTCGGGGTGATAGGAATCAAGAGGCATCAAAATCAAATGATGTTATAGACAAAACCATGAAGTGAATTGAAATTATAAGACAAAATATTATCTTCTTAGTATAGAACAAAGAGCCTGTGATGTTTAGAATAAATTCACAGCACATTTCAATGTATTAAGTATGGTCAATAAATTTCTCTGATGTTCATAATACTAAGTCTCTTACTGAATGTTTATACACTCCTTTCTTTTTGAAACAAACAATCAGTCCCCTCAAAATTTATGACCAAATGCCATCCCCTGAATTTAAGGATCATACTGGCAATAAGGATAACCATTATGCGTTTGGTCACTAATCATATTAACCCCATTGTGCGCATGTATGTCCACAGAGCATAACATTTCAAACTATGTAAAGACTGTGGTGAATTTAAAATGATTCTTTAAAACCAGCCTATCTAAAATACATGTAGAAGTAAATCAATTTATTGCAAACATATTTACCAGAAAGGTGTAAGGAGAAGAGGCAGACTTCAGTACTAAATTTAAAAGAACAAGTGGGGAACTCTAAAACAAGAGCAAAGGGTAAGCTGAAGAAGAGTGTATCTTAGTACTGTATCACGACCAAACACCCAGAAGCACTATCCAGCCACTGAGACCACAAGAGGTGAATTTAAAGGCTACACAACACGTAAACTCCAGCATCTCCCACTTGCATAGCTCTATGGCCATGGCCTGAGCCTAAAGTTATAATGTCACAGTCATGTTAATAAACTGCCCATCTTCCTGACTTCAGGTTCCACGGGACTTAAACCCTTAATCCCCACATTCCTCTTTGGAAACAACTGAGATAAAAAGCTGCCCCGTCTCTCCACGGAAGCTTTGTTGCCTCTGAGTTTTAGTAGAATGTACACATACATGATGGTCTTCACCTGTTCAGGATAAAAATATCCATGTTTTAAAGTGATGATTCACCATTTATTTTATTTATACCAAAAGAGGGCCCCAAAAAAAAACACATGAGGACATTCCTAAATTTCCACACAGCAGAAGCTGCTAAGGCAGCCAGTAAAACAGTACCAAGGTTGACCCTCAAATAAAAAACTTGGACTTGCTAATTTAAATAACCAGGAGTAACACCTGTTGGGCACCTGATTTTGAATCGATTCTGCGTAGAAGAGTGAAAAATAGTGGAAAGGAGCTGAGGCATCTTTAACAGTCCAGAGGTTTCATTTATTAAAATTTCCATTGCAATTAACATGTGAATTTCTTTTAATAAAGTTTCTATATTTTTTTAGTATCAATTTCATGAAAAATTTTGCTTTGAAGTCATCCCCCAGCAGGGAATATTTGGAAGGGATAGTGAGATCATACAATTTAGCAAGAATTTAGTGTCATCTTTTGCTGTCTATCCTGGTGAAAGACGTGAAGTTCTACACAGTTCTTTTCAGGAAGCATATTTATAACACAGGAGCACAAAACAACAACAAAAATTTAACAGCCATTGTTTCATTTAGCTTCAATCATAGAGATAATGAAATATCAACAATCGATGCTCCAGTGCTGTAGATTTTGAGTAAAAAGAATCCTTTTGCATGCTATATGTGATAGCAAAACTAACTGATACCTATGAATACACCGACAAGTTCTATAGTCACATTTTGCTACTTCTAAGGCAGGCAGCAACAGTATCATAGGGTACATTCGGCCATTCCCACAGGTTGCAGAGTGATGAGGGTTTTCTTTGAGCATTTACAAACCTTTACACCCCCGTTACAGTCTCCCTGATGCACACTGCTTTTCCTTCTCTTTTCTTTTTTCTTCTTTGGCAGTGCTAAAGGTCAGGCTGAACCTGTGGCTCCTATATGCTAGGCAAGCACTCTGTCACTGAGCTCCATCATCAGTCCACAATACACTTCTTTATTACACATTTTCTTTTCTTTTTCACAGATAATTTAGAGCAAAAAGGGAAAGGACTGTTACATGTCTTGGAATTTTCTAGATATTGAAAGTTATTCATGTTAACTGGGACTCAATACACATAATGTTTATCATTTTGACCATTCTGAAGCACACAATTCTATAGCGAAAAGTATATTTACGTGTTGTACAGAACTCTTATCATCTTATATGGCACCACATAACCATTAAATAACAGTTTCTTTCCCCACACACCCTGAAAACGACCATGTACTTTTGGTCTCAATGGATTTGATGACTCTTGTGCCTCAAGTAAGTAGAATGATATAATATTTGTCTTTTAGTGAATGGGTTACTTCATAATGCCCTCAGTATTCACCTATCCTGTACCATGTGTCAGAATTTAGCTCAGTTTTAATGTTGAGTAATATTCTACTGCATGTATATATCACATTTTATTTATACATTCATTTGTCAATAGATGTTTGTGCTGCTCTCACCACTTTTTTGGCTATTGTGAATAACACTGCTATGTGGAGATTATTATTTTACCATCTAAACTTGTGAGGTTAAAAAAAATATTGTGATCCAAATAATGTAATCCCTTTTTCTGTCCTCCTTGTGGTCTGGGAAGTTTGTGTTTGTAATCCCATAGAAACATTATTGGCATTCTGGTGAGTCAATTCCAATCTGCCACCTCCAGTGTAACCCACTGCAAGAATAAAGATGCTAAAACATATTTATAGTTATGGGCAGCCAAGTGGGTCCTGAGTCTGATCCAGGTGAGGATTCACAAGACCAAAGGCCTCAATCCAGGGCCTCATCCAGAATTTGTTACTTTGTAAAGAGAGTGGCTCAAGGATGAGTGACAGTGAAAATGGCAGGAATAATGTGAGTTATGTGAGCTGAGCTAGCCAGGTGGTCAAAAAGCACCTGTGCAATATGCAGAGAGAAGGGTATGCAGAAAGACCAATCTGCATAACTCAATTGGGGTAGCATTTGAATATTTAGGAGGCTGTTGCTTCAGGTTCTGATGGGTAAACTTTTGTGCCTTAGGAAGTCAGAGCCTCTCATCTTGAGGCTCAAACCCAGATGACATTCCTGGAGCTGTGTGGCTCTCCCATCTCACTGTGCTCAACCATTTATAGGGAGACAGGAGGCAACAAAACAACAACAACAAAATAAACTGTCAGCTGGTTTCAAAGATTACACATCAGTACCTCGGCTAGCCCTATTTACATTGCTTAGAGTCAATTAAAAGGAAAAGATAGCTTAGCCAGCTCTGTACCTATCAGTATATAGGGATAGGGGCCCAGGGTAACTAACGCAGAGGTAATTGTTCTTCTTTCAAAGACAGCTATTCAAATGGTCTTCTACAACAGAAGCCTAAAATGACTTCAAGATTCCTATCCTTTCTTTATATACCCATATCAACCTCTCTCCTTGAGTATGAGTGTGAATGGGATGAGCTTTCATTCATGATGACATTACTTTAAGTGGCAGTGGAATTTTCTAAATGTGATTGAAAGGCTTAACCTCTTCGAGCATCTGAAATGGAGATTACACTTAGTGAGCCTGACCTAATCAGGTGAGCCCTTACAGGAGGATAGAGGGATGCAAAGGCAGAATAATTCCCTTCTTTCTCTGATGAATTAAAGCACCATGTTGAGAACTGCAAATGGAGGGTTGCACAACAAGGATTTCAGGGAAGCCTCTAAGATCTGAACACAGCCCTCAGGAAATTGTATATAAAAAATAAGCACATTAGTGCTACATTCCCAAGCCACTGAAATCTATTCACAACTTGTGGGTTTAGAAGATAGCCCAGAGCTGGACATGACAGCACATCTGAGCAGACACCTTGATTTCAGCATCATCAGGCCCAGAACAGAGGATTTAGCTAGTCTCCACTCAGTTTCATGAGCAAATAAAAACCTTACAGTTAAAAAAAAATAAATCTGTGTTCAAGTTGCTAAATTTTTGGCAGTTTGTAATACAGCAATAGGAAACTAATACAACTACTTCTGAATTTTCTTTAAAAATGTTCTTTCATTCTTAAATACAATCTACAAACCATAATCATGACATCTTTATCAAACTGAAATCCTTTCAGAGAGCATCAAATATTCAGCATGTAATATTTGCAAAAGCTATTGGTGATTATTCAACTTTTTACTGGAGGAAAATAATCAGCCCTATACAGAGGTACTTTTCACTTTGAAAATCGACTTTTCATAGCTTGACTTCCTCTATTAGTTATTATTGTGATTGTAGGTATGGCTAATTGTGGGAGTCACATGTAGTTAGATGTTCTAATCTAATATGTGCTGGGAACTAGGAGGTCATTCTTGTTTCTTTTGGATAATGGTGAGAATAAGCTGTGATATGACACTGTATGAACTTAAAATAATCTATTTTCCTGAGTAGCTCTCAGCAATTGAAATTACCAGAAAAATTATATGTTTATCTGAGTAGATAATAGTATAAAAATACTAACAAATTATTAATATTTTGGCTTTAAAAAGCATTTTTATTTCTGCACTTTCCTAGCCAAAATGGCTGGACAGAACCTAATGCCTTGATCTTCAAATAGTCTTGGTTCTCCAATGACTCTAGTGAGTTGGTGAAATGACTGAGTGTCATACAGGGCAATTTTACCTCAGTTTACAAATCAGAACAGTAAGATATGCTATGTATCCTTGTTCAAGTCTACACTTCACATATTATTTCACTGTCTATTAATAATATGTGCTTTGATTTCTTTTTCCAGCAGTAACATTTTAGGTAAAAGCTTTTGGAAAACTTGCAGATAAGAAGAGTGAAAGATACAGTAATAAGGATGAAATAGGCAGAAAAGATACGCTAAGGTCAACTTTGGACAAGATGAGTAGGGCCTTGAGAAAAGATTCCTGTGAAATATCAAGTTTCAAGTATTTAAGTATTTTAAAATATATTCTTATTTTTCTATGCTAACCCTCTTTGTGTCCCCTTTATCAACTTTCTGAACTAAAACAGGTCACATCTACCTGAACAAATCCACCATGAGCTGAGGCCTCACACATGAAAACTGCCTGGCATGTAGCGTACGTTTAAGGCCTCAAGGAAGGCTTCTCTCTCCATGATCACATCCTGTGGTGCACACATCTGAGCACACATATCTAAGGTGATAACTTTATTATTTTATCTTTTTGAATAAGAACAATTTCATTGCCCCGCCTGTTTGCAGACACACAAGTGATAAAAGTGATGGAATGCTCTGTTAGCTCCCAGATGAAATTGCCCTTCTGATTTGATGCCATTCCCTCTCTCCTCCTTCTTAGGGATTAACGGTCTTCTTTTATAGTATTAGGTACAATATAATTTGCAATATAAACACAGAATATGTAAAATGACATTAATGCTACTCTGCTATAATACTTCTGCTGTAAACAAGTGGGTGGGAACTAACCCTACCTATTTTTATTGTAAAACTGAACACTGGAAAGTAAATGCACTTATGATTAACATGATTAGAAATATTACATCTTTCTCATTTATTTTTAATTTGCTTTTTTCTTTTACTCATTGATAATTAACAAAGAAACTATTTGTTTTCTATTGCTTTAAACACGAGATACTCAAATAATACAGGCAAAAATAACCACTACTATCGCTACCCACCCACTTCCAGATAATAGGTATTTTTGCCTACTAACAACTAGAGAAGGTACATCTGCAAGCTTCTAAAACAGACACCAGAAAATACAAAAAGAAGTCTCTTTACAACAAAAAGATTGCTGCTACTAGAATAGCAATCTGTCTTCAAGAGAACAAAGACACTGCCATAAGAAGCCAAATGTTTGCTCTTTGCCAAACATTCTCCCAAACCTGCAGACATGTTTAGAAAGAATTCCTGCACCTCCTATTCAGAAATTACAAGGGAGATCTTTGAAGCTTTGAAAGGTAATATTTGAGTTGTGTTGGAGCCTCGTGTTTCAGCTTTTGATTTCGTATTGACATGTAAGTCATTTAATTTAAATATTTAAAAGCAATTTCTTTAAATTACTATTAACCTCTTTAAAAGTGCTTGAAGTATAAAATATACAAAATAGCTTTCAATGGAAGTGTTAAAAGTGAGGCATAAATACAAATTGTTGTCAATCTGAGAGGTTTTTAAAAGTAGGATGAAGTCACATAGGATTCACTACAACTTTTATTTTTTAAGGCTCCCAAAAACACATCCCAGGGATAATTTTCAAAAATGTTCATAACATACTAAAAATTGATGCCTCTTTGGTCTTAAGCATGCTATCATTTCTCACAGTAGCTCAAATTAGAAAGTTATTGAATTTCCTTATTGGTAACAAAAATATTTTTCTTCAGTAATCATGGAAGCACAGGGGTTTAGTAAAACATTATACTCATGGAATTTAAAGAACATATTATAAAAAATTTTACCTTAAACTATAATGTGTTTTATTCCTATTTCTCCACTGTTCCTTTCCTTGTGGATTTTTATTTTCTTTTACCATCATCTCTCTTTATTTGCAAGATTAAACTTTAATTGTAGTCTAAATTTGGTCACCATTTAAAATATTGTTACTCATTATTGCTATTTGAATCATAGTATCATTGTGATACTATTTATTCAAAATTACTCAAACACTGTGATGGTGGAGTACTACAATAATTACACAGAGTGAAAAATAAGAATAATTTGGGCAGAATGTCAGACTTAGATTCAGGTTCAAACCTTACCACAAAATGAGTGGTTGTCGCTTTCATATATGTAAAGTAGAAATAGTGGGAGATTCCGCTTGTTCAGTGGTAGACGCGGCCTAACTGCTAGGCAGAGATGGTGAAACTTTCACAGTCCGAGCACCCGAACTCCAACCCAAAACCCACTTCTTTATCGCAAAGTGCCAACATTGCCATTAAACCTGAATAACGAAGTTTTAGTGAAAAAAAAAACTCACACATTAAAAAGAAAAACAGAATAATTGAGTTTTCAATGATACAAACAGCCAGCTGTAGGATGTGTGCCGTAGGTTTACCAGCACGGGCCTACCCTACACAAAGACCCAGGTTCCACACCCAGACCACTACAAGAAAGAAAGCAAGAAAGCAAGCAAGAAAGACACCCAGAGGGATTGAAGTGAATGGTTAAAACTTACTTCAAATGCAGCTTTTTAAAAACTGTATAAGTCATTTCCTTTTTCGAATTCATTAGTTTTCCAAAATTTCTATTTTAGTAAGGGGATAAAATCATTCACCTATTTTTCCAGCTAAGAAGCCAGCAATAAGACTAATTCCTCCCACTGGCTCAGGTTGAACACTCTCCCTCATGTCTGGTCACGGCAGTATATTAAAAGCAACATTGTTTCTCATGTCCGGTGCTAATTCCCGTCCAGGCCACAACTATATTCGCACTAGCCACTTTCCCGGCTCTTGGTGCCTTGTACCTTATCCCTCTCATACCATTTCTCCATTCCGAGAACATAGGGATTTTAAAAAACCTATTTAGTTGTATCATTTCCCAGCTAAAGTCCATTAGATTTTAGACCTTTACTACTGTATTAAAAACAGACACCTTAAAGCAATAGCCAGGGCTCCCTCTCGTGCGAACCTTCTTTTCGTCCACCCATCTCCTATATTTTGTCTCACAGTTAGCCCTACATGCCCTCCAAGATACCTCCCAGCTCTGTTCCTTCATCTGGAAGACTTCCCTGATTTAGCTAAATCTTTCTCATCGTATTTGGATTAATGTACCCTATATTCTCAACTAACAGCCCAGGAATTACAATAGAAAGCTGTTCCCCAACAGAATGCAGGTGGGTGGAGGGAAGATGGGAGAAAGATCAGTGTTTTGAGACCCTAATGTCCACAGAGAGAACTGTACAGTCACCTCACTCCCCTCCTTTCCTGGCCTCCTCGGGGAAATGACTATTCACTTGCCCTCATCTCAAATCCAGGGAAGAGGGATCCCACTGTGCTATGCAGAGAATTTATGATAAGACTTACATAGTTGGTGAGAGAAGAAAATATAGTGTAATTCTCACCCAAGAAATCTGGAAGGTGTGAAGAGGCTAAATGCTTTTGTGGTGGGAACACCCTTCCTTCTCTCTGGGTGTGGTCAAAGGGTACAGAAATATTTAACCTGGACCAGATGTGGACCATATAGAAGAGCAAGAAGGGGCCTGGGGCCATTCGAATTCCTGAAGCACTCAGGATAAAGCATTGCTTCTGCTGGCAGAAGCTGGGTTGTTCTCATGGAAGAAATAGTTATGTTTCTACTTTCCCTTCCCTAGAAGCATCTGCCCTAGAAAATGAGGCACGCTGTGGAGGCTTAGTGAGGAGGGAGCAGAGGACACCATGCTCTTCCTGGAAGAAAGTTGCTGCTTAACAATAGCATCACCTGGTAGGAGGGAGGAGATGTTTGGCCTCCGAATGAAGACCAAACCCATTAATATTTTTGAACAGACACCCTTAAGACAGGCACTGGGGCAGTGGGGGGGAACCTGTAGAGTTGCACACTCAAGTCCACATTTACGGCCGGAAAATAATTCAAATGTAAAAGTCAAAAAGGCAAAGAGGGGGCTGCAATGGTGTCTTCATTCAGTCACATTTTGGGCCTTTTGACAGTCATTAAAACTCAAGACCCATTTCTATGTCCATCCTACTATTCATCGGAGTGAATCACTGGGGAAGCAATGTTGCAGGGATTCTGTTGGTGCGTCTGTGGGGGGAGGCGGGGTGGGGAGAATCTACAAGGTGAACCTGCAATTAGGGCCTGTACCCTGTCTCAGATGAAGTTTCCTTTGTGTCGTTAGGAATCTTATCTGTCAAAGTTATGAAGCAGTTTTCTTTGGGTTACATATGCTTATTGCGTATAGTAAGCAGAATCTGTCCTATGTGCTCTCATGTTACAAATTTTGATTTTTTTACGTGGATAGTATTTAATCCATTTACGTCAAAGATTGAGTTTTTTCAACTTTTGAATGAACTTCGTGTATATTACCTAGAAACATTCAAGGAACAAAAATGTAAAGAAAAAAACATTCTATTATGTTCTATTTTTATGGGCATTCCTAAAACAGATCACTAGGCATCAAAGGGCTAAGACATACTTTACCTATATGTACATTAACAGAATAGGACATAGAAATGACTCCTCAGAAGATATATATCTACATGTCAATAAATTTGAAAATGAGACTAAATATACTAGTTTAGATGAAATCTTAACTGAAGACAACCACACTCTAGATTGGTCCTTGCTCCCACTGGTCTTAATCATTAAAAAATGCACTTAAGTATCTCAGATGGAATCAATTGATTAGCTTAGTTGTAAGAATCCCAGATTAGGTTAACTGAAAGCACATAATATAAGTTTTAAGGGGACACTGGCTTTGCAGAATGGCCTGTGTATTCTGTGATCTCCATCGTTTACCAGATCCATACACAAGTTACTTACAAATGTTAATGTCCCCATAGGTTAAAAAGCAAGAAAATGAATCCATAATACTTACCTCTTTATTATGAACATGAAATGAGGTAAATATATAAGTTATTTAGCATGTTGCCAAACACAATGAAAAGGCTCACTTGCATACACAGCGTGCAGAAGAACTCATACCTGCAGAACTAAGTTAAGAACATGCCTTTTAAAACATATTTTAGGGAAAAAGGAATGTTTTTTCTTTTGCATCTCAACCAAGAAGCTCACCATAAAACACAGTAACATGTACTATTTAACTTTAAAAAGAGTGAAAACTTAGTCTAGAAGGATGTGTTCTATCGAACCAAAACAGATGATTAAAAGAAGAAAAAACATTTAAACAAATTAACAAAAGAACAAGTAGTTCTATGATTTATTTTAGTTATTTGTTTATTTATTTACTTATTTATTTATTTTTTGAGACAGAGTCCTGTTTGTAGACCAGGCTGTCCTTAAATTTGTGAACTTTCTTCCTTATACTATTGCTGGGTTCATAGGCATGGGTCACCAGGCCCAGCTGATGTCACTGAATTTTTTAGAAGTATATATGTAGACTTAAGTTTACATATAAAATTGTCACATTGTAAATGTTACCTTCCTAAAATACTTGAAGAACAAATTGGTGTTCAATAAATAATTCTGAGAGGGCTGGCTAGACATTTGAAGATACAATTTTTGCTTTACTGGTTAAACACAATAAATTTTAGATATTGAAATGTAGTTTATATGAAGAGAAATCATTTAAATACTAGAAAAATGTAAGTATGAATGTTTACCGTCCAAAGATTTTATCATCAGTTAAAGCATGACAGTATACCCAGCAAGAATAGGAAAAAATATAGAATTGAAAATATAATTAAAGATTCATAGATTAGAAAACCAAACTTTAAAATAAAACCTAATGAAATCAACTAAATGAAAAATGCCCTAAAAGTAGATAGTAAAATGGAAAAAAATTACATGCAATACTTTTGCATGATCATAGAAGCTGGGGATTTAATTCAGAGAGCAGCATTGTCCACTGAGACCTGATTACTATGTGCCAGTTTCCCATCTAGGAGGGACTTTTGCTTTAAATGACCCCTCAGTGTCTTCCCTCAAGAGTAGCTGCTACTAAAGACCATTAAAGCTAGAGGTGACTTTAGAGATCATTCTGGTCCCCTCTCTGCATTTCGCAGACATGATCACTAAGACTTGACAAAGTTAAATCACTAGCTATAATAGAGATACATACGAGATGCAATAAAAGCAGAAAAAAGCTTTCCATCAGAGAACAACAAGGTCAACTAAATCTTTGCCAAGGAGGGGGGGGGTATTCTGAGTGCTTTTAGAATGAAGAGCAGTAATTCCCCATAGGGAAGCAGATTCTAGGTTAAAAAGAAAATAATAAAACCAAATACTGTTATGTACAAAGGTTGGGAATCAAAAAAGAGAAAAGTATGTCTAGCATACTGTAAATGATTTTATATAACTGAAGCATCCTGGATATTGAGGTCCAAAGAAACATTATGCACTAAAAACCTCACCTATTGCTAAATAATTCTGACTTTAGATGATGGTGGAATCCCAAAATCTATTGCACAAGGAAACCAGCATGATCAGTTTTGTGTTTCAGAAATGAAGTGTCAGGGCTACTGGAAGGATGGAAAAGGGGAAAGAATTTGGAGATTTAAAAGGCCATTCCCCCTTCACGCTCCTGCTGAAACACTTCACTAAGGGTTTGGACTCTACCTTCACAGGATGAGCTTTATTTCCTTTTTCATCTTTGTACTTTTTATAGGATTCAATTTTTATGTATATATTACACCTTCATACCTGAATTTCTGACTCCTTGACTAAAATGAGAGTCTACCAAAGAATGAGATACACCTTATAGGACCCCCTCTCCCCTAAAAGAAAACAAATAATAAAATTGTAACAAGCAGTGAAATGTTTATTTAAATAACAGATATGTCCAGGGTCCCTGTCACTTCAAATTTAATAAGGCCCATATCCTATTCCTGCAAGTCTTCCATTAAAAATATAGGCTCTAAACAATAGATTTTAGTCTAAGACTATGTACGTATTTGTCCTGTCCATATGCGTATATCCAGGTGTATACCTATATTCACATCTATCTATACCTATGGTATAAGGCACAAAATGTACAGAGAAAGAAGTCACTATGCAGTGTTATTGCCCCAAACCAGAGAACAAAAACAATCTTGGTAGATACTTTGTCATCTGAAATAGGCCTGAAAACACAGGCGGAACTAAAGCACAAAGTGATTTGGTAGATCAAGAAAAGAGAAAATACAATATTGAGATGAAATGTAATTTCTTAATATAAAATATCCTGTCAGTATTAAAATTTCCTGTTTGTTTTGCTTATTATTAATGGTTTGCTTCTTTGAATTTTGAACTAAAGTGCACAAAACTGTGAATGAATATGTGTAATTCTTTGTTTAAACTGTAAGTTCAGTTTCATAATATATTTTATTCTATGTGTGTGTATGTGTGTGTATAATTTTGTTTTCCTTTTATCAACATGATGTGTCAGCTAGTCATCATGATCCGGTTTACTGGATAATGTGACTTCTGGAAAGGTGATTAGATTAAGAGGGCACTCACCTCACCAATGGGGTAACTGGTTGATAAGTTCAACTGAGTTCAAAACTGAATAGGTTAGGGCCAGGGATCTAGCTCAGTGGCCTAAGTGCCTGCCTGGCAAGCGCAAGGTCGTGAGTTCAATCCCTGGTGCTGCAAAAAAAAAAAAACAAAACCTGAATGGGTTATTAGGGGGTGGAGCCTGTTGGAGGAAGTAGGTCATGGGGGCAGGATCTTGGGAAATATATCTGGCCCTGACTCCTTCCTCTCCAATTCTCCCTCTGCTCTCTGCTTCCCAGATACCATGAGCTGTGCAGCTTTCTCCTGACAGGAGGCTTCAGCATTGCAGCCACCCATCCTAGACTGAAACCTTTGAAACTATGAGCCAAAGTACATCTCTCTTCCTTTAAAGCACAAGTGTCAGGTTTTTTGTTTTTGTTTTTTTGTGTTTTTTTGTTTGTTTGTTTTGTCCTAGCAACAGCAAAGCTGACCAATGCACCTGATAAAAGATAGTTCATTCCATCATGCAAATGATTTTACTAATCTCCCCTCCTAGAAAAAGTGCTACCAACTTCTTTACCAGGACTTTAGGCCTTTAGATGCAAACATTTATTTGATGAGCTGTGTTAAGATAGTTCCTCTGTGGAAATTACTTTAACACTAATGATTTTCTACTATGGATATGAAATCATTTAAATGTGCTAAATGATTGCTTTCCTTCTGGAGTTTAGGAATTTCAGTTTGAGTGCCTAAATCTTTGACAACATATGGTAGCAAACCATTCAAAATTGTCTACAAAACAACTGCCTCAACTCAATAGAAACTCGGGTAATTCTACTTCTTCAGAATTTAGTACAATCAATATTATTGGGGATTAATATATTTGATATGGTGAATTTCCATGCCTTAATCAAACACATTCGTAAACCTCTCAGTTAACATCCAGATTATTTTACCTTTCAAAAAGAGGGTCAAGTTTGTGCTTAGAAGGCAGCTGGAAATACTTGGCAAGATATGAGAATGTCAGAGGAAATGGAAACTGCGAAAATGTCTGTAATGACATAAACATACTACATATCGTTAAGATCCCTCTGGGATACCAAGGTCAAACTGAGTAGAGGTGTTCACTACTCATCAGTGGGAGACAGGGCCACTTCCTAAAAACTATTACTGAACTTTATAGAGTTAGAATTCATTTACCAAATTTAATGCTTAGTTGAAACAGAAATGTGCTTGTTCTCAACGAAGTGATGATGAAGGGCTCTGCAACAATTGTAAGTGTGAACTGGAATTATTTAATAAGTGGTCTGGTTGGAAGCAATTGGTCTCTGAGGAATGTTAGGTAATTTTCTCTCAATTTGAGTTAGACTTCACGCCAGAAAAAGAACCCTAATGACTAGTCACACAGCGACTGCCGAACAGTCTTCTCTCTACCCTAACAAAAGCCACAAAGGAATATTAGGGTTGAAAATAGCCACAATTATTCATTTGATTAGATTTTAAAAGGCTCTTTTTCTAGGATATGGAGCAACAGGAGTAAATCTGAAGTCCTCTGGTCAGCTCTGACTTGTGCCCTAAAATTCTGCAAAAGAATATATAAATTAGGTGGCTTTTCTAGTGAGTACAGTGACTGGATAGCTTTCCACAACTACTTAACAAACCACAGCCCTCAAAATCTTTAGTTATAAAATCATAAATTGGTTTTGGTGTAATAGGAAGAATAACTGGTACATAAGAAGGGGGAAATATCCACGTGTTTTCCTCTAGTAAACATGAATTTATGAAGCTGGAATAAATTGCACGTGAATTTCCTGCTAAAAATACAAAGTCAGTAATGTGATACGCACTTGAGTGGCAGTCTGATGATCTTAATATAGGCACTAGGACATATGAGAGTTATCCAGGAAGGAAGTATTTTGAATGAAGAGCATGGACCTCCGGGTATTCTGATTCTGAGGACAACCTCCTCTCTGTGGGTATAGTAACCACTGAACAAAAATCTGAACAAGTGGATACACAGATGCATTGAAAACTTTTTAGAAGCAAATCTGATCTGTTCCTAGAAGACACTGGCTCAGGCTATGTCGATTCATTTCCGAATGGGCATCCAGGTTAATAGAGCAAAGTGCCATTCAGCCTTAGGCTTTTGGTTTCAGTAGAAAAAGACTTGCTGTGGAATTCAGAAACTTATGTCATAGTTTCGGTTCTGTGATTTTTCTTCTGTGATCACTGAAAAGCCACTGACACTCTCCATGATTTAGTTCCTAATGTTAAGGTAGATTAATATTGACAAAATCAACACCAATTTGAAGGGAAATAAGACCACAAAACCATCAGTTTGCCTTGTGAACTTGCATTAGCAGGATTAGCAGTAAGACGGTAACCAGGATTGAAGTTAAATTATAGGAATTTAAGGTGAAAAAAACTGAAACAATAGATGATCACCACTGAATCAGAATCAGTAGAGAGTCATCTAATTGTGTAGTTGAAATATTAAATCATGTAGATAAAAAAGTAAAGCTAACAAGACAATGACTTCTCCAAGATCAAAAAGTCATGAAAAGCAGATCTGAGATCAAACTCAGTTTGCCTCTTTCCAATGGAATATTCTTTCCATAACACTAATATGGACTGGCTGAGGAGCCTGGGATGGGATTGGCAAAGCCTTCTTCTGGGTAGGTTAGGGTGCCTCATGGAGGCATGACTTTGGGTAGTATATTTAGTCCCTCCCCCCTTGCTTTCTAGTACTATTCCCCTTCTTTGCTTCCCGAAGGCCATACATAAATTAAGCATCTTTCTTCTGTCATGCCTTTTTTCCATGCATTTTCTACCTTGGGGCCCAGCTTGACTATTGACTTGGTTCCCTCAAAATATGAGCAAAATTAAACCTATCCACTTGTGGGACCAGCAATGGGAAAGTGACTGTTACAGGAACAAAAAAGAAAGGTCTCTTTGTTGGTGACATGATCTTATGTCAAAGAATCTCAAGGAACATACATGCACAGTTATGCACATAAAAATCTATTAGAATTCCTACAAAAGTTCAGGAAGATTGTTGAATATAAGCCAATATACCAATTGTATTTTTCATAAGCAATAAAAATTCAAAAGCATAATTAAAACATTTATTTACTGTGGCATCAAAATTATTTAATATATTTTTCAAAGGGGGTCCGAAGTTTCTATATTACAAACTAAATTAAAATGTGTTTTTGAATAAAAAATAAAATGTGTTTCCAAATTGGAAGGCTATATTTTTACAATGGCAAAGACTTCACAAATTGATCTGCAGACTCATTGTAATCCCTATCAAAATCTCAGATGGCTTTCTTGTGGAAATTAAGTTGACATTACACTCAAACAGAAACTCACAAGAGCGAGCATAGTCAAAACAATCTTCCAAAAGAAAATTTGGAGGATTCATACTTTCTCATTTCACAACTTGCCATAAACATGCAATAATTAAAGTTGTATGAAATAATCGATTTGTAGATCAATGGAATATATTTGATAGTAGAGAAATAAACTTACACATTTTAGTCAATTGATTTTCTACTAGAGTATCAAAACAACTGCAGAAAAATAGTCTTTCCAAGAAATGGTGCAGAGACAACTATATGTGCATATGCAAAAAATATAGAAAAAAACTCAAAATGGATTAAATATGTAAATATATTATAAGCTACAAAACATAAGAAAACATTTATACTCCTGTAAAACAGTAGTGAATTTTCATGACACTGGGTTGGACTATGTTTCTTTCTTTAAATATCATCAACTTTAAAAACTGAGTTTGTAATCAATTACATAAATAGTTCTGTGTTTGGTATTATTGTGCAATCAAGTGTCTCCTCTTTCAGATTTAAGAATTGGTTTGCCATTTTGCACTTCCTTTCATAATACAAGCACAGCTGGAAACTTCCCTTTTTCTCTAATATAAACTATAGATATATATAAATTAGCTTTTACTTTATCATTTTATAAAAATTTTTCTCCCAAATTGTATTTATTCTGCTTACAAATTTCAGCAACAAGAATTCAGTATTGTGCTTCAGCTCTGACATTACACAACCATACATTTGAGGATGTGACTTCAATTTCTGTTCAATGAAGAGGAGGTGTGGAAAAAAATACCCATTAGGTATAATTTCTTTAGGAATCTATAAGTATACCTATCATATTGATGGTTTCTTGTGCACATAAAGACACTTGATATAAAAACATTTGCTTAATAAAGGTTTCTATGACCTAATCCATACTATATTTTTCAGGATAACACTGACTTTTTTATGAGTGTGAAACAACTTCAATTAAAATAGACAAGAAATGGAAAACAAACACTCTGAAACACAGTTTAAATCAATATTCATTGATTTCTGAAACTATATTCAGAAGGCAACACGTTGAAGGAAATCTTGAAAGCAGTGGCCATAGACACTAATCAGAAATAAAACATTTACAAGGTAATTCAGCCTTAAGTTTTTCAGGAAGATTTGCATAATTAGATGGTAGCAACTTCATCAATTCAGTATTTGAACACAAAAGACAATAATCTTCCATCACCACTGAAATCATTAAAAGCTATAAACTACTGCATTACAGTGCGTAGTTTTAGATAATGTTCAATCAAAATATTTATTCATGAGAAAGAATACTTTAACAATAGACCCACAAAGTATGTCATTTGTCTTCTTGGTTTTTGTCATGACAGCAGTTTGCTGCTATTCTCAGGCTATTATGATGAAGCATGTGACATTTAAAGTAATTGTCTACATTGGCTAACTATCTTCCCAACGCTTTGAATCAAACTCAGAAATGCACATATGCTTTTCAAATGTGGGCAAAATCATTTCACTTGGTTGGATTGTGTTAGCATAGACAATAAATAACTATTGAAGTTTTACTATGCACCATTCAGGACAGTTGCTTTTTACTAATTGTTACAGTAAACCCCTCGACATCATGAAATAGGCAACAGGCCGGGGATATAGTGGCACAGGCAGTTGCCTGGCAAATGCAAGGTTGTGAGTTCAATTCCTAGCAGCAAAAAAAAAATTATATAAATCATATATATAGTCTTACAGGAAGGGGAATTGAGGTTCTCAGAAATAAAATACCCTGTCCATGTGACATAGCTAGTAAAATAGCAAGATTAGGTTTAAAGTATTTTTAATTTCAAGTTTTTTCTGTCCATAATATTTTTTCCGCATAGTAACTTCTAAGGGCTTGCACTCAGATCAAAGACATTGGTAAGTGAGTAGAGAAGTTAGAACTTTAGCTTAATTCCACTAAACTTAATGGAGAGTATCTTCACCTAGAACCAAAAGCATATTACTGTTTCTACTTTTATACTGCTTCTCTTAGTCTAATTCATGGAAACGGTCTACATCACCCTCCTCATAGTAGTAAGGCAAGTGCCGAGAATTAGCATAGAATTACAGTTATTCTCTATACCCAGATATCTAAATTCAAAGATTTTCAACATGTAATCCTGCTGTATCTATACATGCTCCTCTCTGTCTCTGACTCTCTGTCTCTGACTGTGTCTCTGTCTCTGTCTCTCTCTAAAATATAGACTGGTTACCAGGTAGAGTGGGATGCTGAGTGGAACGGTGATTAAGGGGACAGTCCCTCTGGGATGAATTCCCTGGAAAAAGATGTAGTTTGCCAGAGCAAGGAAAGGGGCTTGGCAGTAGAAATTTACTCACTTTATTAGATATTTAGCACTTGTTTTACATGTGTTAGTTAAATCTCATTATAATAAACTGCAGGGCTCTTTATGATCTCCCACTGCTACTTAGTTTTAGCTTCCATCCCTAGTTTTGCTGCTCTAATTCAAACTTAGCAATCCAAATCAATCGATAATTAGCAAGTGCCAACTGTGTGCCCAGGCATGGGTGATACAAACGCGAAAAAGAAAGAAACGCGAGAGAGAGAGACAGAGAGAGAGAGAAAGAAAGAAAGACAGTCCCTGTTTTCATAGAACTTGACTTTACTTAGAGAAATAAGGAGAATTGCATAGTTAAGCAAATGAGAGTTAATTTAAAATAAGATTAATGCTTAGAAGCAGAGAGGTATTGTTCTAGGAAAGCATAAATATAGAAACCTTGGTTTAGTCTCAGAAAAAGCTTCCTTGAGGAAGAAAATGCCTGAACCAACCTTACAGCTCAGTAGGGACTGAGTAGGCATGAAGAATAAGTAAAGGAGAAATTTCCTATGCAGACAGAGAACCAGTACACTTGCCTAGTGGTGAGAAAAAGAATACTGAAAATTAGGAGGATCAGTATTAGAAAAGCGAGACAGACAAGCTGGGGTCAAACCATGGAAGGAATCACGGACCACATTCAAGTCTATTTATTAAGTATTTTAATCTTTATCTCGAGAACAATTTGAAGTCGCATCAAGATTTTAAAATATTGGCAGAGGAGGAGAGTAAGTTTGTATTTTAAAATCTCCAAGTACCGATCATCATGCAGATGATGTAAGACGTTGTGAGGTCTGGGAATTCCAGACCTAGACCAACCATTCATCCATCTTCATCTCTTCCTTCTTTTCCTCCCCTCTCACCAACTAATCTACAATTTGTTTGACATTTGCTGCTTACAAGGTACTAGTAATTTCAAGAAGCAACCCATCACATCATAAGACACTATTAATGTGTTCAAGCCTCTGGCTAATTTGTAGAACTGAGAGTCAAACCAAAGTATTAGTTTTCATTATAGGTTTTTTCTCATCACCATAATACACCTATTTTCTCTCCTTGGACATACTAAATATGAGCATGACAAAAGTTAAGAAAATTTTCTTAAAACTGAATTACTTAAAATATTAAAGTACAATGCCATAGAAATTTCTTCCACCAATTTTTAAAGTACTAATTAAAGGCTTTAGTTAATCTAATTGTCACTCACAAGACAAGCTATACTTATTTTGTAAGAATGCTTTCACTGGACCATGCTTTTGAGAACTTCTTTATGAAGTAGCTGCCTTAGATATTGGAATATAATATTTAATATAACCACTGTAATGGTATAGTATAACTTGGGTGTAAAAGGATATACAGTTATACAATCATTGAGTTAATTATATATTAGACATTATTCTTAAATAATATCCAACATTTCTCAGAATGTCTGGGTCACCTGACATGAACTATATGTTAGATTTCATCTCTGTTGGTAATGTGACACATTGCGGGTGGTTTATTGCAGAGACAATGGGTCAGGGAAAAAAATCAAAGCGATTAGACTTAGATAAGATGTGCATGTTAAAAAAGGAAGAAGTTAAATTTTCTAATTCTTAAATACATAGACATTTTGTATTTACATAAAGTTCATAAGAGTTAATTAAATGAAAACTCAAAATATTGATGGAGTTTCCATGGAGTTAAGAAGGTATTGTCATTGATCTCATTTTAAAGAAAAAATTACTGTTAAAATCATACATAAATTATATATATATATGTATAATCTTCACTTAAAAAGTGAGAAGAGAACAAACACAGGTAATATATCTTAAAAACTATCACTTTAGACTTCTGTATTTGTTCTATTACTATATTCATGAAAGTAAGTTGGGATCTAGTACCTAGAAATATGCCCTATCTTGTTCTCATTTTTAATGTGCTTTAGATTTTTTCTAAAGATATTTAGATTTTTTCTAAGATATTAAACCAAATCAAAATTTAGAATGAATGCCTAAATTGCTAAGAAACAAATACCAAAAGAATGAACATATATTTTTTTTCATTTTGGAACTGTTTATAATAGCAAAAAGGTAAAGTATGTTATTCTTCAATAATTAGGGTATTTCTTTTTTTTATTTTAAAGAGAAAAATGAAGAAGCAAACAAATGATCAAAAAACAACAAAAGCAAAATTACAGCAACAACAATAGCAATATAGGATTTCAAAACAAGATGACAGGAATTTAACAATGGTTAGAATGAACATATTTTATATGTACATCAGTTGATTTATTAATAGTGAGTCTATCATCCAATTAATTTAAATATTTTAAAAATATTTAAAAATCTGTATTAGCCTGCTCCAAATCATAGTATACATTTGAGCTTAATGAAATGTTAAAATAAAATACACTATATTTCAGATTTTAATTACTTATACATGTAGATAATTTATTATTTATATAAGAATTATCATATATGTAACGAGCAGTGTTTGATCATGAGAAAAATAGAAAACGAACAGGACATATATACTTGCCCTGTTTGATTTTAGCATGGGATGAAGGAGATTACATAAATTCAATTCAACCCACAGCTCTCATTAAATGTTTATTTTAAGCAATCAGTAAACTAGGTTATCCATCAAAAGATGAATAAAATAGGGCTTCTTTCCAAAAAGGTATTTAAAGCTTACTGAGACATAAAAATAAATAAATCATTGGAATATAATGTAATAAATGGTCAAGTTGAAATATGTATGTGTTATAAATGAATGAAAGAGAGGGAGAAACTAAATTCTTTGACAGAATTATGATCCTTTACAGTTTGGTGGGGAAAGAGAAAGAAGTGAGATAAAGAATCAGGTTATACTTAGAAAAGGAACCTGTATGTTCAAACTTTCAGAAACCCAAGTGCTTATTAAAGAATAGCTTATGGAAAAATGGTGTGTTTCTAGGAAAGAAGATTAGCACCTACACTTTCAAAATATTTATTCCTGAAAAGATACCTTAAGAAAGTGAAAATGCAAAATACAAAGAGGGAACATATATTTGCAACACAGGTAACTTATGAAGGGCTTAAAGCCAAAATAGTTCAGTAAGAAAAGAGGGACTATCTTATAGAAAAAAAATGGGCAAGAAGTTTCAATGAACGTGTCATGAAATAAGATATCCAAACGCACATTAAATATATGAAAAAGCATGTGACCTAATTAGAAATTAGAGAAATAAAAAGTAAAACCGCAATGAGAATCAACTACACATCTATACTGTCTAAAATGAAAATGACATAAAACAAAGTTAGCAAAAACATAGGCAATGGGAAACTTGTAATTGTATATATGTATTGGTACAAACACTTGGGGAAAAAAATTCTATTCTTTGATACATGCCTAACAAGACACACAGTTAAAAAGGCATACTGTATGTATGTACCCATGAGACATATACAAACTAGTTAGAGCAGTAATAGCCATACAAAATCTAGAAACATACATGTTCATCAACAGTATGTATGATAAATAAATCATTATTTATTTGTAATATATAATGGAATACCATATGCAATGAAAACTACAAATAAAAGTTATATGCAACAACATGAATGAAAATCAGGGAATATTGAAGCAGGAAAGTCAGACATGAAATAAAACATACTGTGAGGTCATATATATATATATGTATGTATATATATATATATAGACAAAATTAAACTGCAGGGCTATAAGTCAGGATAGGAGTTACTTTGAGGGGCGAAAAATAGACAAAGACTGCCACAAGAAAGCACAGAACTTTACGAAGCTTGTGTTAAATTTCTTAATTTGTGTACTTTGTGATAATGTATGATAATTATGCTTAGTGGACATTTCTTAATATTTATTATATTTCACAATTATTTAAAAAGGCAAAGTAATAATCCAGATCAGCCTTCCTGATATAAAATTTCTAATCTTGCAATTTTGATATTACTTTCTTATTCTGCAATTACTGAACTTCTGGGTTTTCTTTCTGTCTTAGAACCAGTCTATTATTCCGTCAGCACTCAGCAATTACCAAATAATAAAGTTCTAATGGCAATAATTCAATCATCACATTATTGACTAAGGCTAATATAAGAAATGGTCCATCAAGTAAGAAGTTGAAGATTCTCTTGATAATTAGACAAAATCGTATTACAGGCAAATAGCATTATC
This sequence comes from Cuniculus paca, assembly GCA_004365215.1. Taxonomy (NCBI): domain Eukaryota; kingdom Metazoa; phylum Chordata; class Mammalia; order Rodentia; family Cuniculidae; genus Cuniculus; species Cuniculus paca. The sequence goes on along the minus strand of RJWT010003656.1, from coordinate 10,498 downwards.
AATTATTTAATGTTAATTATTTGCACATTTATTGCAGATATAATTTTCATCACACATATAAATGTGGGCCACCTCATTTGATGAGCGAAATTTCACTTTTGTCTCAGCAACTGTCTCTTTAACCTTGCTTTCTATTTCAAGATGGTCATTTCCTTTCCACTTCAGAAACTCTTTGGTTTCCCTTCAGTTTCAGAAACTTTATATGAACCAGAGTTTATATGACATGTGGTTGACAAAAGGAACTTGCAGTTTATTTATCTTCAACTTTATGTTACTGACTTGCAAATATGTATTTTAGTATGATGAGTTACTACTGACTTTAAATATAGTTTTTAAATATTCTGGAAATTCCACATTTTTAATTATTGATTCTCTTTAAGCAAGTGTACAATAATACAATCTTTCTAATGGTAGATCTCATTGTGGAGAATACTGGAGTATTTCAAAAATTATAGTTGCTTGCGTTTATACTTACTTTGTCCCTCCCACCAATTCTGAAGTCATTAGCTTCTCTGTTCTCTAATTTCTCTAAGCTAACTCCTTCCCTCTTTCCTATTAAACTATTTCATTTCTTTGAATGTTTCACTCTCCTTAAGAAAATTCAAGACTGCATACAGAGATCTTTTTGCTTTTTTTTTTTGTTTTTTTCACTTTCCTTGACCTTTATTTGGCTTACTGTGTTTCTAATCCTTATTGTTTTCTAAGTATTACAGAAGATTTTCTCACATTTCTAATAAACAATACTACAAAAATAAAATTTTGTTAATTCTAGGACATACCGTATAGATAAGCAAATACATGTTTCTAGTGAAGACCATAATGTTATAGCTAAATTACATGCTTTGTTTTCTCAAAATACTAAAGCCTCAGAATTCACCCGGTTTAAAATATATGAGCAATACCTCACATACCACATTTTAGAAAATGATTCAACATTTTATCTCATTTCATGAGATATGATAAATAACTAAAATCATCTTTACATTCTACAATTATCTGTAAGTTCGTATTACAGATGACTTGGGAATTGCATAAACATTTCTTTTTAATTTTTGAAATTATTCATAGCTTTTCTCATGCTTCCCTCCTTATTACCTCCAACATGACAAAAATGTTGAATTGTACCATATAGGAAACATCTCATTCAAGATGTTTTGAGGCAACCATTTAAATTGAATATTATTCCAGGATGCTTCATGATCATTTGATTAGTCACTTAAAAGCATTTCTAAAAATATTCTTTGGAACATTTTTTATAGTCTGCCTTTCCTCATTTAGAGCAAATGGATCAATCCACAATCTAATGTCAGCGTTAGAGATTATGTGTCTATTTTAACTTTTCATTTTCCCATCAAAGGATGGAAGCCTTCACACAAAGTTATAAAACGTTTCTGACATTCATGGCTCACAGAGCAAGGGTTTCAAAGAACTGCAGAAGGTTATGTTGATTAAGTAGAGACATTTTTATAAATCGATTCCTGAAGCAGATAAAAAGGGTTGTGGCAAGGGAGGCAGAAGTGGGCTGTCAGTGATCAAACAAACTTCATTCAGCACACAAGTCATGGGAGACAAAATGCCATTAGCATCTTGTGATATGCTTTTCTAGAAGGTTCTAGAATATTTGGAATGCTTATATATCTTAAAAAATATGAGAATGAATATTGATCCACTGAGACATTAGAAACAATAAAGAAATAAAAATTAAGCTCTAGGTGATAGTGTGAAACAAGTCATATAATCTCAGCATAGTATATACCAAGGGCACAAACCTCATTAGATCTAGTAAAATCTCTACATGATTTTTGTCCTCTGGAGTTAATGTTAAGTGTGTCATCAAGAGTACTTCTTTTGTTTCAGTCTAAATAAATTTACTGTTACAGAGATACAAGTCCTTAAGAAGGAGCTCTTCAAAATACTACATTCATCCTCCTGCCTCTAAGGGGAAGACTTGGGGTCACTCTTCCCCAGCAAGCATTGGCTATAACTGATCTTATAACCATCTGTACTCATTGTATGCTTGCAGTGGGAAACTTCATTAAGTTTCCAAGAAAAATAAAGCCTATATGTATGCATTTAAGAGGTTTTCATTTCTGTAACTTTTCACATGTGATGTTAGTCTGCACAGGCAGTAACCGTCAGATCACTGTGAAGTGTTTTACCTGGAAAACTTCAGGCTTTGATATTTTGTCAGTTACTTATCCTAGTCACCTTATAGCCAATAAATGACTGTATAACTGCCTAGCAAGAAGTTCCAAGGAACAGTTATAATACCAAAGGATGAACACCTTTGCTGAAAGATTTTTAAAAAGGTTCTTTTTTTATGTCTATGAAATAATTTTTCAGTAAGTAACACTACTGAGCGAGCCACTATAAGGTCAGAGTCCACCTATAAGGAAGAACTGTATCATATAAGGGAACTGTATTTACATTCATGTAGTGAAAACAATGCTTATAACTTCCAGCTAAGGATTTAGGTAATATGGAGTACAATTAATTCATTGAAGTATAAATTTTTAAATACTTATATACTCATTTGTATAAAGTATCTACTTCCCTTAAAATATATTTTATGTTTAATTTTTAAGAAACAAGGAGAAAATTCAAGGAGATTTTTATTTGCTTGTTAAATGTGGCAATATTGTTCAAATGATATTAAAATTAAAGTAATAAATGTAGATTCTGGGCAAAGAATTCAGGAAGCAAAGACGACAATAAAAATCATATTTTATGAGAGCATTTGCATACTTTGGCATAATAAAATGGCATATGTGGACATTAGGATAGGAATTCTTATTAAAGACTATCATTATGAATGAAAATAGCAGTAGTTTTTCAAAGTACAACTGACTCTGTAAGAATACCTATTTTCTACAAAATGAATTCATAGGATACTTAGTCTTAATAACCTGAAGAAAATAACCTTCACAGTGAACCTAGGCATTTTATGAAGAATTCTAGTACTCCTAAAGGTAAAAAGAGTGTTCCAAGTAAATGTAACAATATGGAAAATAATGAAAATATTTAATTCAGTAATACCAACATGGATCTAAGCATTTATGAGTGTATGTTGGGATTAGTGTCCTAAATAAACAAACAGGGTGAGACTACACATCAGAAATGCCATCTCTGCTATTGACTAACCAATTGGGCATCACTCAGACTTAAGTGAGCTCATTTTTCCCAAGAAGTTTTATGTCACATACAATAAGTGCTCAGCAGCTGTGGGTGAACCAGTGCAGGACAGCAGACCAGCACTTCTATCACTGACTGTATAAGAAGCAACCTGGTATCATTGTGTGTTCACTGATAGAAGCCATTAAGATAAAACACTGGGACAGTGCCTGGAGAGAACAAAAGAGAAACTCTGAATAATAAGTGAGTGTATGGATGCAGAGATCAAATCATGCCAAATAAACTTGATGGCTATTTCTGATAGAATTATAAGATTAATAGATAGGGGATGCAATACAAGTAGTATATTTGGATTTTTATAAAGTAATTCAATGATCCATAAACTCTGTTTCAAAATTAATTTAAATTGGTTAGAAGATGACTATTCTCAGATGGATTGAAAACCATTTAAATAGCTACAAACAAGGGGTAATGATAACAGCAGCAGAGAGAATTGGAGGACGATTGAGCTGCCACAAACATTGATTTAGGTCTTGGATTTTACTATTTTCATTACAAACATGAAAAGTGAAATAAATAATACACAAATGAAATTTTAAAATGACACTAGCTTAGAAGGTGCCATAAATAGAAGAACAGTAAAATAGTCAAAAGGATGTAAAGACGCACAAGAGATATCCGATATTAAAAAGGTAAGTGTGTGTTAAAAGGTAGTTTGGATTTATTACAAAACTATGATGCCAGACAAACTTGGCAATGCAAGTTGACAAATTAGGTTACCAGAGTGCCATAAGTAATGCCTTATGAAAACTGCTTCAAAACAGTTATGTACAGATTTTTTTTCAAGTGTCACTTTAGACTGATCTATGAACGAAAATGAGTCTACAGATGATAGGTTAATCCAAATTCTCATTTTCAGTATGGCCCTCCAAACAGAACAATGCATATTCTTAGGAAGTAATGTTATACATTCAATTCTTTATCTTCCCTATATGTATTATTTGCAGAGAAAATTTTTCACTTGAATCTGGCTATTCTTTGACAATGAACTTTAAGGCTTTTTTTTTTTCCTTCCCTCATGAGTGCAGTTGATGTGTATGTCAGGAATACCACCTACACAAAGACAATCACGAAGGCAAATCTTCTGTAAATGGCTTTTGGATTATCCATAGCGCAATGCTCCCTCTCCATCTGTACAAATAATTGAGAATGGATTGTACACACATATAAGGAAAGGTAAATAGGAAGGCAAACGACTTCCTTGAGAAGATGATTACTTTACTTCAGTTTATCCTCTTCTATCGGACAACTCAACAGATTAGAGGGAATTCAAAGCACTGAAACGAAAATGATAAAGGTAATAAAGTTAACCACTTACGAGAATGAATTAAATGAACTAACCCACAGAGTGTCTGACAGCCCTGGGAAGCTCAAACAGCTAACACCTAGTCATAGACTGAAATTCTTGAAGGGAAAGACATTCTCTTCATGGGGTAAGGGCAATTTCCCCCTTATTCACATTCTCAGAAAAACAAAAATCACAATTTAGAGTAAACACTGTTTCTTAACTTATTGTGAACCAATATGATTTACACTTTCACTGCAAAAAATATTCCCAAAGGAACAAAGAACTAACTCTTGATTACCCTCTGGGAAGAACTTTAAAAATTAGAAGATATTAATGAAAATCAGAGATTTTCTTATAAATAGGGTCTTGTCATGTAATTCAGGCTGCCTTTGAACTCACAATGTAGCCCAGGTTGACCTGGATGGCAATAATCTTTCGTTGGCCTCCTAGAGTGCTGGGATTACAGGTGTGTCCCACCTGAAAATCGAAAATCACAGGGATTTGAAAGACACAGGTTTGGTTCCATGACTTACACAATATGTATGGGTGGGTCAAATGTCTTCTTTTGCAAAAAAGGAGATAATACATCAAACCCAACTCACAAATATATCAAGGGAAAGAAGGTGTCCACAAAATGTTTAAGTAATACACAGTAAAAACAAAAAATCATGCTTCATTTTGAACTATATACAAAAATCTTTATTTTTTCCATAATATGCCTAATTTTTTTTATAATGATTTCCTACTTAGGAAGAATGACAGTAGAAGTAAAGCATGATGTATGTAATCATAAAGTCCTAAATTTGTACAATGCTTCCTCATTTAATAAGCATGACTTGGTCAATGGATTGATGTATTTAAAATTTAAGGCTCATGCATTATTTTTCATTTATAAAACTGTGTAAGGGCTGTGGGGTTCAGCAGATGACAGGCCAGAGTGATTTGGACAGATAGCAAATACAGAATAAATATGCAGCTTGCTTTACCCGCATTTTTATCTCTCAATTGAAATAAATATTTTTTTCTACCTCTTTCCTTTCTTTTAAAAATATCCTTGCCCTTTTAGTGCACATATGACATAATTAACCTCAATACACAAATTAAATTTTAGGGGATACATCCTGCCTAGTTTCTCTCCCACATTTTACTACCTTAAAATTATCAAAATAAAATTTATTTGACATTGGCAGGGTAATACATCTGAGATTATTTAAAGGTAAAGTGAAATATTAATGAGAGATTGTGTATTATTAGCTTAAATATTTCTACATGTGTTATTTTCATTTCAAAAAATGTCACAGATAAAAGGCCTTTATATACTCAGTCTGTTCAGCATTGACTAAAAATGCGTAATGAATACAAACTTTTGATAAAACATGATAATCAGATGTGTACTCAACCTCTTCGAGCTCAATTCCGACCCTTTGACGTGCTCAATTTCATCTAACAATTAACTGAGGAGCGGGAAGTAGACAGCTAGATTTAAAATATTTATTCTTGACAGACATTGAATATCTTCATGGCTAAAATGATGAAATAATATGAATATAAAAATAACTTTTTAAATTAAAAAATAAAACTGACAACCTTAACAGCTGAGGTTACCTCATATCAGGAATTTACTACTGTTCTTTAAAAAGACTATCATTAATATTTATTGAGCACTTAGTATGTAAAAAACAATGATTATATTTTCTCCTAAAGTTGGTTTGATATATATAAAGCAGTTTATACACGGGTAGTATTTAGAATAGTGTTTAAAATATATTATAAACCTCGATAACTATAGCTGCTATTAGCATTGCTACATTGCTATCAACTTCTTTATTTACTTATTTTCTTAAAGGAATACATTATTCCAAAGATAAGAAGGGACGCGGCACCATATTTTTCATAAGAATATGTAAAACGTGATCTAGTAATACCCGTTATTTCTAACTGGACGCATCAGTACTTCTAAAACCTCCCCCGACTTAATGCGTTGATATGATTGTATCAGGAATTACTACTACCTGGTTCAGCTTACTGGACTAACAGTTAATCAGAAATTAATTATGTGACAGAAACACCACCACCAACAACAAAAAAATCAATCTTACTTTGAGTATCACAACTAAAGATACAAGCATAGAATTGGTTGACAGCCATTATCCACGGCAGACAAGCACAAGACGTTAGTGTACAGAGAAAGACAATGGAGATTCATGGGGATACACACAAATGAGGTGGGTACAGTATTCACACAATCTGCACACTTCTGATTTAAATTTTACTATCAACCCTTTGTTGCAAAAACAAAAAAACTTGTCCTTGTGATTGACCAAGTTCTTTTATATCATTATGATGATGCCCCGTTTATTCCAGTTGAGGTCTAACTACTTCATTTTTTTCATTGGAGAAACCAAGGCCTACAGAGGTTAAATTTCTTGTTCAGTATCAGAAAACTTTCAAGCTGCTGATACGAAACAAACAAACAAAAAAGCTCAAAATTAATTTGAGTACATTATTAGAGTTTTCATTTATAGGATCTCTAATAAAGCCGCCGAGCTTTGTACCAGAACAGGCAGTGAAAGAGAGATAAGGCCATAAAATTAATTAAAGCAACAAGCTCTCCTCCTCTTCCAAGCCTAGAAATTTTTAGGAAAACAGAGATATAGATAGAGTAATCAGAGGAGTTTCTTCAAATTCGATACAAAGTACCTGAGTAAGAGAGTATCTTTTCCAAAGACAAAATTTCTGAAACCTAAATGCCAAACTGTTCATGTTTTAGAAAAGGCTAATGGACAGAACTCAATAGTCTCGAATAGATCCCGAAATGAGACTCCTACCTCTAATATCTGTGTCAGGATAGTCACATCAACTTGTATTCTCCAGGAAAGATGTGTCTCTACAGGCATTAGTCATGCAATGAAAAGGTACCTTAAAAATATCAGTATCAGTTGGTATGGTTACAGTCCTCTGTATAAAAATTGTGTCCTGGAAGTAAGACATTGATCGCAAAAGACATTCACACATATACTAAAACTTCTCTGAGAGACTCAATACAGAAGTAGTCTTCACTAAGCAATGACTGTGCAAAAGTTTTCTTTTTTTTTTCTATGTCGTTTAGGGACTTAAGAACATTTTCACAAAGAAAGCAAATATATCCAGATATACAAATGACTTAACTTCCACAAGTAGGCCATGTGTTAAGTATAAATTTATATAAACCATCAAATACGATTTATAATAACATTAGAAATGACAACTATTTCTAAACTACCTTCAGAGTGGTAATTTTGTAAGCAGTTTTGTTTCCATACCACATCATCACGTTTCCTGGCATATAGGAAATGTTTAACAAATGTTCAGTGAATTAATGAAATCTATTAACAATCCTCACCCTTCTGGGTTTCTCTGTGGTGCTTTCAGCATCTAAGCATCCTACGTGGTCCAAACAACTTGAGAGGTGAAAATCTGCACTCAAGTGAAGAACTCTGAACAGGAGGCCAGGAGGCCCGCTTCTTCATGTTAGATCTGTCCGGGCATTTGCTCTGACTTGTCTCATCTAGGAAACATGACTGCTCCAGTAGACAGTCTGGAGAACTAAATTATTATAACATGACACATATGTTAAGGAGAAGGAAGATGTTATAGATACATTTTAAAAGTACTAAAAGATCATAATCATAGCATCCCCATTTACTTGTGACCTTGGAAAATCTTTTTCACCTCTCTAATCTTCAGGGTCTCCTTATGTTGAATAGGGGCAATGGTGACGCTTTCTAGAATAGTCAGGAGAATCTGCTGAAATAAGGTCTGCAAAGCACCAGTTGCAGTGCCTAACATGAAAGTTTTTAAAATCATTATTTGATACTATTTTTATTCTTAGTTATTTTTTAAGTTTTCATGTTTTGAAAATTATCTATTTGGATATGCTTGCAATACATGATGAATATATTTACCAGGAAGTATCCTGTGTCTGTTGCTGTTATGTACCTACTCTCTTTATCTAAGATAAGAACACATGGCGATTTCTCCATTCAGCTAAAATCTAGTGAGGAAAGGGCCATAAAGTAGAATAAACTGAGAGTTTAATACATAAAGGACAAGTTAAGTAACAACATCAAATTGTTATTGAACTATATGGTCTATAAATAATTAATAGAAACTTTCTGGTACAGGTATCATTTTAGTTTATATTAAGGCAGGAATGAAATTCAAAATCACATTAAAAGAGACGTGGAATGACTATGTTTATTCAAGGAAGGTATGGGTGTGAAAAGTTGTACACCACTACTGGGAGCACTATTACAAATGAGGAACGGATTGTATAAGGATGTAATAATGCATATCCCTTCCTCGGTATTAACCATACCAAGAGTTCTGATAGTTATGCTTAACCCTAACTTATTTGGAGTTAGACTTCCAAGTGGCTAATTATGGTGATTTAAAAAACAAGCTTATTTGTATGAAAACATACTGAAGCTATATTTTTTGCCCTTTCTTGCAGGCATTAAATTATATTCCAGAAAATAATTAACATTGTCAAAAATCTTTTGAGGGATATAATCTACCCCTACTCCTCTTATTTTTAGACCTCCTACCTTTCTACAGGATATCTTTTTAGAATCTCTTTTATTCACCTGTGGAAGAATATTTAAATATGGTTCAACCCAAAAGCACTGAAAAATATTATGAATGATTTAAAAATACTGTCTAGTTGATTTTAGTGACCTCATACAATACACTTTTAATAGCATTAAATATTTCTGCTTTGTATAATACAATGAAAACAATCTAAAAGAAAATTTCCAATATTCACTTATTACTGAAAAAATATTTATGCTACTGTTGTTAAATTCAAAATAAATATATAATAAGAGAGATCTAATCTATGCACTCGAGAAGTTACAGTGTTTTGAGTAAAGCGATGTATAGAATTCAACTATTGCTACTGCATATTGGTTTAGGACTAATAAGAAACTTTTTGTAAATGTAGACCTCATGAAAATATCTAGGTCCTAAAAAATCCAGCATAGTAGAGAAAGAACAAAAAAGAAACACACACACACACACACACACAATTTCTTTAGTGTGTTTGGAAGAAGATTCGAATAATAAAATGAGAAATTAAAACTACTTTACTTTTAAAACATGCATAGATTATTCCTTAGGAAAACAGCAGTTGTGTGGGCTTCCTACGAGGGCTGGGCTGGCGGACTTTATGTCTGGTATCTGAAGAACTTTTTGAACACCTGAGTGCTCCTTCCTAAGAATTTCTTTGGAAGCACAATGTTCCCACTTGAAAACCAGGTCCTTTAGTTCTGAGTCATGAAGAATACAGATTTGACTTGAAAATTTTTTCTCTTTTGTGACAATCATGAGGTATACAGCATTTTGCTCTTAAATGGAATCATATATTCCTAAGATTAATGATTGTATCCTATCTAAATAACTGTAACAAAAAAGTTACTTACATCAATTAATGTGTGAGACTAGAAGGCCAAAGTAACAAATAGAATGTTCTTTTTTTCATGATATGGTTGGTGAGAAAACAGTAAGGGAGATAAAAAGCTTATTTTCTATATTTTGTTTAGTAAACCAAAACTGAAGTTCAAATTCAGGCTGAACTTTTCAGAAAGGTCTTTTCTGATTCCTCTGTGTTACACAGATTCCTTTCTTTCTTGTCTTTATACTTTCATTATCCTTATCCATGGTACAGAACAGAAAATGACAGAGGTTATCTCATGAGATAAGACCCTTAAGTTATATTAGAGGAAAATGAATTTGCTAATATTAAAAATTCTTGCAGAATATTTTCTGTTTTTAATTATTTTTCATTTATAAATTTTTTAAGATTTTCATGTGACTCAAAACATAGATATCTAAGACAAAATGTAACAAATTTAGTCATTATCAACAAATGTGGTACAAGTGGTTTCCTAGAATATTGTACAAAGATACTGCTATGCCTCCAAATGTGTTTGACTGAATTTCCTTGACAGTCATCATTTTGATACAGGGGAATGAAACTCC
>RJWT010003655.1:0-35758 GCA_004365215.1 Cuniculus paca | reverse complement strand
GTGCATCCAAATCTTAATGTGTCTCTTTTCCTCTCTAATAGTATAAAGTTACTCTGAATTTGTGTCAGTTGCTTTAACAATAGAAGCTTAAAATTCTACAGTTTCAAAATCTCATTGGTGGCAACAGTAATGTTTGATGCAAGCTTTTATTAGACTATTAATATGTTGCTTTTAAATTATGACTGAAGCCGGGCGTGGTGGCTCATGCCTATAATCCCAGCACTCGGGACGCAGAGACAGGAGGATCATTGTGAGTTCGAGCCTGTGCTACAAAGTGAGCTCAAGGCCAGCCTGAACGGCATAGTGAGACCCTGTCTCAAAAACACCAGGGCTGGGGATCTAGCTCAGCGGCCTAAGTGCCTGCCCAGCAAGCGCAAGGTTGTGAGTTCAATCCCTGGTGCCGCTAAATAAATAAATAAATAATGACTGAAATATATAGCTATAGGATAATACGGCTCATATAGGTAAGTTTTTCCTCTACCAAGGGAAAGACTACAGGAGCAGTATTTAAAGTTAGTGCATTAAAAAGCTTTTGCATTTTATTTCTAAATATCATTTTTAAAATACTGAGCAGGTGCAAGCAGCCTGTATATTCCTGGCATTCTAGACCAACCCTCAAGATATCATTGTTTTTTAGCAAAAGGTACTAAGGTACTCTGAAAAAGGTACTATGTATTCTGAATAAAGATGCTTTTTTCTTGTAGTGGGACTAACTTTAGTAGTGCTTCCATAGAAATTGTCCCAGGATATTACCAGGAATCCATGATTTATCATAATTCCAGATATTGCAAATACAAAGGACGGGATAGAGCGTCTTTGTTGCCATACTGACGAAACAAAGAGAATTACTACCATTAAGATGCATTGACATGGAATAAAAAGTTTTGAAACAATGGGGCTGACGATCTGATAAGCAAAGCTTGATAAACAGGAAAAGATCTCTCCAAACTGTGGAAATGCCAGGCCAGAGGCAAAAGACTGTTAAACCTGAGTGGTTGGCAATAATTACCCAACATGGAATTTAAATCCTGACAAGTTATATTTTGTATTATTATTTTGAAACAATATTTCAGAATTATTTATTACTTTCTGTTGAGCTTGGTGGAAATAACCTTTGTCTTGAATTTTGAGCACTAACAGGCATTTTCATATCAGTCTAACATCGACATTTGGAGTACACACCAAATAGATTAGAAATAGAACAGCTTATTACATCATTTCCTCAAAAATTTATAGTCTGAGATGCAAAGGGTCTTTTATAACTGATTTTTGAAGGCTATTTTTTCTTTAAAAAATAGGGAATATAAGCCAATAACATGTTCTTTAGGATAAACATCATTCTTCTTGACCTAATCTTTTCTCCATCTTTTGCTCTCCCCTTCTTTCTGTCTGAAGAGGTCTTAATGCTCATGGGCAATGGGTCAGAAGACTTGATTGTTTACATTATCCATAATGCTGAAAGTTGTGGGAGTTCTACCAGTAATAATCTACCACTGGCCTCTCCTCGTCATCTATAAGTAATGACCAATTGAGTAAGTATATAAAGAATTCAAGCAAACGGTGAGTCAGCTGAGCTGTATTGCTAAACATAGGCATCATCCATGTGAAACTGGACTAGAGAAGAGGCAGAATTTCCTTCTTGCAAAGGCAGAAGTTCTGCCCTAGCACATATCTAACGTGGAGGAAAGTGAAAGAGTTACCGTGTCTTGTAGACAATTAGTTCCAGGAAAAGAAAAGTCCAAGATTTGAGCATCAGAGTTATTGACCCAAAATAACTAGGACATGGCAAAATCAGAGAAGTCACTCCTTTTTCTGCGGTAGGTGCAAGTATTTCAGCCAAAAAAGAGCCCAAAGCTTTTGTTCTCCTGCATTTATTAGAGAAGCAAAATGTGACGTTGATGGGCATTCCTTCCATGTATGGAAACTCAAGAGCAAGTATTACACTTTAAACCTGTAAAATAGTACATAAACTCTGAATAATTCTTTCACACTTGTTCAATTTAATACAGCTCCATAAGAGGCAATGATTGCAATTTAGTATTTTCCAAAGCACGTTCATTAGATTAAGTTCTATGCAATACAGTTCTAAGGGAAGTGGGGAGTTCTATAACAGAGTAGTAAGTATTGAACTCAACCATTTTCCTAAGAAACTTTTCAGAAATTTCAATATGTGAAAGTATGTTGTAAATATTTCAGAGCGATATATATTTTTTCAGATAATTATTTGATTACCAGATTCTATTTTCTAGGAATAGTTCACAGCATCAGTATTCTCCAAAGGATCTTTTAGTTAACATTATACTAGTGATATTCTGTTACTTGAAGAATATCAAGTCCATTTGCATCAAGACACATCAGAAGAAAAGATAGCATGCGAAGCCATACAAAGTCAAAGCCATGTTGGATCTGAGTTGGATGAGTTGATGCTGCTTGCCATGGCTATGAGTTAGAGGTTCTAGACCTGAGTTAAATTCCAAACTAACAAGCATAATTCAGTTCCAGATTCAACAAGTAAAAATTACAGAGGAGATATGAGATATAATGATTTTGGAAATGCCCCTTGTGTGGCAATATGTCTCCAAATAAAATCTCACGCCTTACCTGCTTAGCCCATTTATAGTGCCTGCTAAGCCCCTGGAAAGCATGTCAGTTTGAAATACCTCTCTTAAAACTTGTAAAGGCTGACCAATTGAAAAGCTGCACTGCTAATCAGTCTCTAGTCTCTGAAGCTGGGCTCCGAAACTCCAGTACCAGCTCTGGTGGCGAGCCTTCCATATGAAAGGCTGTGGACAAGAAAGCTGCTAGAGGCTGGATCACTAGATTCCTGTAACTCTGAAGCTTGATGAAGCCAGTTTGGTTTCCAAGTGTATTAAGAGGGGCCAAGTGCTGCTGGCCATTAGAGTTCTTCAATAAGCTATGATTATTTAAGCCTAGTATTTTTATGTCCCTCCTCTGCTTTGAAATACTAAACATCACTCATTTATACTTCTTAACTACACTTTGCCCAAAACATTCATAAATTATATTATTGCATATTATTAAGGTTAGTAAATAGTTTGAGTTTTATTATTTAGTATTTTTCAAGAATTTTGAAAAAAAATTTAAATACTTTGTCCGTCTGTTTTAATGACTAGAATATACTGACCAGTCTCAATGCTTCTCTATACCTTGACATGATTGCATTGAATATAGACTATTACACATTATTACATTGCATTCTAATCCATAAATTAGCACATGGGGTTGTCTCCACACTGATGGGTCCTAGAAGAGAACAAGTTTTAGCTTTCCTATTTTTTCCATCCGTTTCTTTACTTTTGTTGTCAGGTTTTAATGGTTATTTTCACTGACCTCAGAATGCCTGATTAATCTCTGGTGGACTGAAAATCAAATGGATATGACTGGTAGAACTACGGAGTTAATAGACTGTATTGAGCTACTTTTCTCAAAAGCAACTGCATGAATTTAGGTGCTCGGATTTTGAAACTTCATTTTGATCTGGTGAGAGGTCTTTTGGTTTATTTCTGGGCATTTAGTTATATTTAAGGCAAGAAAATGCTTCACTTCTTGTTTATTATGAATTCATTGAACATAGATTGTTTGGTACATAGTAGGTATGTTATGTGCTCAATAAATACCTGATATTTCAGTATCTCTTAAATCCCTATTCCTTACCTGTGTTTGACAACAATGATGCATTTGTTTGAACCGGAGTTGCTTAAAAAGTTATTTCAGTTAAAATGAGCATTAGAGTATGCCATGAATTGCATCACACCATGCATACGTCCAAGTCCTAACCTTTAGTACCTCATAATGCGACCTAATTTGGAAAGAGTATTTTTGCCGGTGTAATTAGTTAGAAAGAGGCTGAGCTGGAGTCAAGTGGGCCCTTAATCCAATAGGATGGAATTCTTGGTAAGTGGAGCAGAGACACATGATAAGAGGATAGCCGAGCAATTGACAGAAAGAAAAACGAATGTAAACAACTTGCATCCACCAGGCAAAGAACATCAGAAAGGATGATAAGCACCAGCACGTTGGATGAGGCCAGGAAGGCATCTTGCCACAGGTTTCAGAGGGAGCACGGCCCTACTGAGGCTTTGATTTTTGAACTTCTAGCCTCCAGAACTTTGAGATAAATTTCTACGGTTTTAAGCCATCCGGCTTGTAATAATACTGTGTTACCGTAAACCTAGAGAGCAAATCTAGTATAGATTTTAACTTCTCAGGTTTAAGAAGAAAGGATAATGAAGCATGAGTAGCTCCCTCTGTCGTTTCTTGGGGTAAGTACAGTGACCCGTCTTCAGCGGGCAATGGCTGCCTCCAACTGTTTTCATGGTAGCAATGAAAGCTCAACCAATAGAAATTCAGGGAGTTAAAAACTAACAGCAGCCTAGTGTGCCACAGATGGACTAGGATAAATGTAGATGGTTACAGAGATGGGAGGGAAGGATAGAGAAATCCAAAATTGTTTAAGAGCCTACCTTGAAAAAAATAATAGAAGAAAAACATTCTCCCAGACTTAGGTAATATTCACCTCATTGCCAAATGTGTGTGTGTGTGTGTGTTCTGCACTCTTTCTACCTATAAAAATGCCCATTAGTGTATTTAGGGATGTTCCATATTCTTCAGGAATAAAAATATCAGTACATTATAGTAATAGAGGAATTTCAGAATGGTAATTCTCTGAAATACTACCTTGTGCATGTGAGGTGAAAGGGAAGGAAGGGAGGTAAGGAGCAAGTATCATTGAAAATTAATATTCGTGTTTGTATATATCAGTTTAAATTTTTAAATTAAAAAATTTACCGCTACCACCATGAATAATAAGAGGTACACATTGGTGTGCCGTGCTTGTATTGCTTGAACACTATAAATGAAATTTAATATATATTATTCAGTTTAACGTATATAAAAACAGTGATGTAGATAAAATTTCCTCTCAATTTGCAGAAGAGGAAACTGAGGATAAAGACTAACTCCAATCACACACAGTAAAAGGAGCTGCATTCAGCCCAAAATCCGTCTGACTCTAAAGATATGTGCTCTCCAACACTGTGGCTACGCTGACAGTTTACTTACTAGAGCATTGAGAAATCATATTCTATTCATTTTCTTAAAAGAAACAATTACTAAGGAAGACAATGTAAACTACTACAATCATTGCAGAAATCTGAATAGAGATTCCTCAGAAAAGCTGAAACTAGAAATTCCATTTGACCTATTTCCCTTCCAAGTATCTTCCTGAAAGAGTTAGACATCATATTACAGAGATCAATCCATATATGTTTGTAACAGAACCACTCAAAATAGGTAAATCTTGAAAGGAGCACATATGTCATCAAGAGATGAATAGAAAAAGAAAATGTGGTATTTATGCACAATGAAATGCTACTCTGCCATAAAGAAGGGTAAATTTGAGGCCAGGCGTGGTGGCACACACCTGTAAGCCCAGCACTAGGGAGGCTGACGCAGGAGGATCATCACGAGTTTGAGGTCAACCTGGGCTACATAGTGAGTTCAAGACCAGTCTGAACTACATAAAAAGAAAGAAAGAAAGAAACAAAGAAAGAAAGAAAGAAAGAAAGAAAGAAAGAAAGAAAGAAAGACTCCAATCAGTTGTGAGAAAATGAATGCACCTTGAGAACATAATGTTCAATGAAATAAATCAGACACATGTACTTTAATATCCATGGTTTCTCTTACATGAGAAATTGAAATTATAAATAAAAAGCAAAATAAAAAATAGATAATAGGAAGTAGGGAGATAGATCTTCCTCAAACGGGAAGGAGATCAGAAGAAGGAGGGAGGGGAAAGAAGGGAAGGGGAAAGAGATGAAGAAAAGAATTAAGATGTGCTATGCACACGGGTCAACTCTACTCAAGGGATATAAATATTATGTACGACAAACATGAGCTAATGAAATACATAAACAATTGAATAAATCTAATCATCAGGAATATTTTATTACTTTTGATACTCCAAGTAGGGTGCTGTGCTCTACTGAAGATTAAGGGAATTATTTTACTATCTTTCTGATAGTAAAAATAATAGTAGAAAAACATTCTCCCTGACATATGTAACACTCACCTCATTGTCAAATGCATGTGTGTGTGTGTTCAGCATGTCCAGGTTGCCACTCCGCCTTTCCTTTAATATTTTTTCCTTTTAAAATTGGCTTCTGGGTTATCTGTTCAAAATGTAGTGTGAGCAAAATTTTAATGGTAAGAGCAATACTTCATTTGTGTATGGAAGCTTTCTTTCGCCAGTATATATAGTTTGTTTTTATCTTTACTGGTGTCATTAAAATTATCTACCTTTAAAGGTCTTCTTGTTATCATATATGTTTACCATCAGAAGCTCATAAATGTGGAATATGTATAGGAATATGGTCACAATTTTATATTCAAGAAAATTATTACTTAGGAATTTGGTTCCCTTTGAAGAAGCATCCATCTATAGGAAGTTGAAATAAATAAAAAGAGCTTTTCTAGACGAGACTTCCCATTTTGCTTTCTAGTATCAAACCATTCCCTGGACATTTTTCCTTTGCTTCATTTTAGGGTATTTTAAAGCCCCTTGGTCTAAGGAACAATACCTAACCATGTGGCTTAAAAAAAAACAAAACAGTGAAATCAAAAGACCTGCACAAAAGAAAGGACAGATTTCACAGAAGGTATGAATAAATATGGTAAAGATTAAGCTACAACCACTTAACAGTACAATAAAACTATTTTTGGTTAAGAAAACATTTTTTTTCTAGAACTTGGTCAATATCAAAGGGGAAAATTAAGAAAAAAAAAGAAAACAGATTTTTCTGAGCCTCTGATTGCATGGGAGTAAGAGAAAATAGACAAGTCTGAAAAACACATGGAAAATGGCTATATGGAGTGCTCAAGGATTTTATCTCTTTCACATTTTGCCTGGAGTTAATCACACTGTCTTCTCTCTTCCAATGTGATTGGCTACAACAGTTCCAATAACTTAAAATACAAATAGTGCTGAGAAAACATGGTAAGAATTGGCATGTTACAGTTCTGGAAACATTGTACTTTATGAATGATATAGCGGTAAAAGGAAAGAAGTATTGCCAGAAAGTACTGATAGTGGATTGGATCTAAATTCACAAGAGGGGAGTTGCCTGCCAGAATGATGCAGTCCTCTACCCCTTTAACATTGCAGTTTCTTAACTACTGATTATCTTTTGGAAGAAAAAAAAACTCCTGGCTGTGAATTCCTACCATCTCTTTTCATTATTTGTAAATTAATATTGTCATGCACAGATGTTAAAGCTCTGTGGTTCAGAGAACAGATTTAAGGGTCAGAAAAACTGAGGAAATCTTTCCTCTACTCACTTTGGGCCTATTACACTCTCAACCTCAGTTTCTCCCTCTGCCAACTGGGTAGCATCAATGCTTCCATCACACAGTGATCCTGAAGAATAAATGCAACCTGAAAACCTGGTAAAAGGACTAACACTCAGAAACTAAGAGTTCAGTGAGCAGTGAATAGCGGTAACTTTTGACTATGCATTTACCTAGCCTGGACGTGCTTTTGTAGACATTAAGAATCCTAGGAGAATAAATATCTCAAAATGCAGCTAAAGTATAACTGGGGAAAATATCACATTGTTTTAGCCATTGCATACTGATTAGTACTGGTTCTGTACATCATTATGGTTAAAGGCAGGAAAGCCATGTAGATTTGACGAGACTAATATCATTCCTCTTCTTTTTTTATAGTTTGTCTGTAAAATTTATAAGGAGTGACAATAACACTGTCAGTGATTCTTTTTTTGTCCATACAAAAATGAATTAACTATCCACATTAAGGAAACTTCAAAGTCACTAACAAACAAGATCAGAATTTCGGATGGAACAAAACTGATCTCAGGAAATAGTTGTGTAGGTGGATAAACTAACCTGGGTAGATTCACTGGTAGGACTTTCAGGTAAAGAGCAAGAACAAGGAACAACTTGGGGGATGTACCCTCTTAATCTTCCACCCCTTTTCATACTTTCTCTTCCCCATTCTATTCTCCCTGAAATAGAACTAGAACCAATGATTTAATTTAGGAATCAAAGGGAGCCAAATATCAAATCACCCATCGCTCAATGAATTTCCTGACATGAGCGAAGTTCTTCGAATAGGAAGATAAACCTTAGACATGTCTAAGTACTACAGGATAAAATATTCTATGATGGTTACCATTATCATCTAAGAATAACTTGATGTCATTAAAATCAACAGATGGTTTCTCTCTTTTCTCTTCTCTCTTTTTTTAGAGAAAATTGACATTCCCCAAAGATTGTGATCACTTTGAAGGCAATTAAAGAAATAAAATCAAATTCAATTTTATAATTCATGTTTTGGCTATAAATTTGTGAGGGTAAGGAAAAGACTGGTGGGGGTGTAGCTTAGTGGTAGAGTATGTGCTTAGCATCCATGAGGCCCTAGATTCAATCCCCAGAATTGCCAAAATAAAAATTAAAAAGAAAGGAAAAGAATGTACATGCACAGTGAAGTCATAACTATATTCAATAAATTAATAGGAAAGAAAGCACAGTTGAAACATAGGACAATGCTGAGGTTTATAAAGCAGCATTAATCTTACCTTATTAATAAGTAATTCTGCTTAATAAGATTATGTGAGGGCTATTAACCAAAATTGTCAGATTTTCATACTCTTTTCCAACAGAGAATTAAGTTTTATGTTCAAAAGTGAAGTTTTTTAGTATTTTTCAAGGAGGCCTTCATTCCACATCTAGGTCTTGGGACAGGGGATAAGCCCACCATCGTTGGAAGGATGTGGGAAAGACAGCCTTCCAGGGATGAGGGAAAGCTTCCTCCTTTGAAGGTGTTGAGCACAAGCTGTCTGGGCACCAACATTTTTATGGCAAGAATTCTACAGCTGCTACCTAGGTCACTGCCTTTCCCTGCCTCATGTAAAGATCAGGTAAAGAACAAGATTTCCTTCTGCAACTTGTGGAAACTGGGAGATACTTAGCAAAATCTGGCTACTTAGTTCTTTTTCAAGTTTTACTTTTTTATTAGTACATACTTGCAGAACATAGTGATCACATTTCTTGTGGGGAGTTGGATATTTTTTTCACTGCCTTTTATCTGTCTGTGCTCTCATCCTCTCGTGTAAATGTAGACAGAGAGAAAACAGAAAAATAATACGTTTTCAATGGTTTAAAAGGAAAATAGATTAAAGAGACAGTAACTCTTATTTTTAAAGTATTACTATTATTTTGAAGACTGAATAAGCATGGTAGACAGATAAATTCCTGAGGATGTAAAGCCAAATACTATTAATAGTTTAATACCACGTTCTACTTGACTTAGATCCTATTTGTCCACATAGAAGTATCACCAATGACACCTTTGTTGGCCAGTTTCAGCAAAACCACCACGCTCTTAATGAGCATTTATTATTTATTTGACCTTCAGAGGTTTCAAGGTGCATGCACATTTATAAAGTCATATGCATAAAACCATCTCTGCAATAAATTAAAATTAAACTAACCATGGCAGTGGTATTCTAGGAGCATAACTTTACTTACTTGGGTAGGCCAGGTGGAAGCAATGAGTTCTGCTCCATGTCCTGAAGGTCAAGAGAATTGAATTCTGTCAAACAAGGAAAGCCAGAAAACTGCAGAGTCCAGCAAGAATTACCCTCCAGCCCATGGCCTGTGAGTAACAAGAATTTAAGCAAGGAGCAGCATCCACCCTGTTTGAGAAGCACCCAAGTAAGTCCAGGCATATTATTGTGGAGTCCAGAGGAAATTTTTAGTGAAGTGCTTCCATCCCTGCCTTGTTTACCTATTCTCTGATACAAGACAACCTTCTCCAGGGATGTGCATCTCTGCTTCATAGACAAGATGTTTTCAGTGGTGCATAGCAAAGATGATGTTTTCATCATTTGAGCATCCTGACAGTGAAAAGCATCAAATACACTTCCTCTACTTAATAAGAGCTGCTTCTCTGAAGAAAGAAAATGCCTTTCAAGAGAAAAAGAAAATCATGGAATTGAATTGAACCAGCTTCATGTCATGTATGCACCACTAACTATGCAATTTAATACTGAAATCAGAGCCATATTACAGATAGTTGAATGGCCAAGTGGTCAAGTACAAGCGTGGTCAAGTACAAGGTTATCTGCTGCCCTGAAAGCAACCCTACGCATCTTCTTTTGATTCTCAGAAGGAAGACATGAGCTAATTCCCTTTACCTTATTTTGAGCTGATACTGTCTTTAGGTGGATGGTAAAAGGACCAAGATGATAAGCCTGAAGATGGTGACTTGCTGAAATACCCAGGAATCCTCATTAATGTTCGCCAAGTCTAACAATTAATACGAAGATAACACAGACTTCAGAAAACAGTTTTCCCAGTGTTATGGTTTTGATAGCTTTCAAAGTAGTCCTCCTTTACTTTAAGAAGAGGAAAAAAAAAAGGAAATCTCTATTTCAGGTATTATATTAAGCTGATTTTATAGAGCTGTATATGTGTGTTTTCTACCCAGGACAGCAAATATCACTGTTTCCAAACTGTAAAGTTCTTGTTTTTGTTTTAGTTTTTTAGTTCAACTGCTGCAATACTATCCAATACTCATACCTTAGCTAATGTTTAATGTTTCCTTGGAAGTAGGGTAAAAGTAAGTCAATTAGTCACAAACTTTTAAGATGAATGAAAAAATGAAACTCAATTATTCTCTAGAGTTACTTTCTTTGTTCCTCTTTCCCCTCCTTCAAAACTGTCTCACCACCACAATTGTTTTTTAAAATTTCCTCCTAGTGGTGCTAAGGTATAGCTTAGTAGTAATTATTCAACTGTGAGGCCCTGTGTTTGAGCCCCAGCAGTATATACAAACAAATAAACAAACAAACAAATGAGCAAATATTCCTCCAACAATCTCTTAATAACTGCAAAAACGAGAGTATCCACACAAGGTAGTTCGTGTAGGTATAGCCTAAAAGAGAGACCATTTATTCGCAATTTTATTTCTCTGGTTTTTAGAAATACCATTAGTATACCAAATACCAAAAATACCAAAAATACCATTAGTATACCAAATACCAAAAATACCATTAGTCACAATCACACAATGTAATGCAATGCAACAATTTCTGGGAAAATCTCTCACAGTAGCTTGCTTCTCTGAATTAGTTGGTTAATACATAAGTTAAAAGCAACTGGACCACTCACTAAAAAGGCACATGTCTCCATTGTAAAAACCAGCAAATCTAAAGTAGTGACAGTAAGTATAAAATGTAGTTGCTCATCTTGAAAGTGCTAAAGCCCTCACTAATCTCTACATTCTAGCCCCTCAACAATATCCATTTCTGGAAGGCTGGCTCTTCATACATCCTTCCCTGCCCTGTGCTCTGTCTCCCCTTTGCAATTTACTTTTATACTCAACATGGAAGCTCAAGCCAGGTCTGCACTATTTCTGATTATTCTTAGCATCTTTATTACTACTTTTGCTTTCACACTTGGTACATTATACTTAGCATTCTAATATATACTACTAATTTTTTTTTCTTTCATCACAAGTATGTAAAGAAAATCTCACTGCACATGGAAGTCTTCCTGGTTTAGAACAATGAACACCAGATCAGGCAGCATTAAATTCAAATTCTGATTAATCTATTGCTAGTTGTGTGACCTCAGACAAGGTCCTAACCTGTAAAATAGGAGGTTAATATTGCTTATTGCTAGCTGTCTTAGTTACTTTTCTTGTTGCTGGGACAAAATATCCAACACCCAAATTTAAATGAGGGAAGATTTATTTAGTTCACAGTTGGAGAGGGTTCAGTCCATAATTGGCTTGTTCCAAAGCAGGGTGGCATGGCAGACAGGCATAGCAGAGGAGAAATAGTTCATGGCAGGCACATAGTAGCAAAGCAGCAAGGGGCAACTGCAGCGCTTTATATCCCTTATATTTTATCCAGGCTACTTAGGGAAGAAAGCACTCACACTCTTCATCCTAGTGCCTGTGAGCTTAGCATTGCACAATGAATCAGTCTCAGCATCACATACTCTAGATCCAGCCACCTGTGAAATAACCCCGCCTATGACTTCATGAGGTTTTGGGAGTCATCTAGACACAAACCATAATACTGGCCTCCCTGGGTCAGTAAATGAGATAATTTATATGAACTTCTTAGTTCTAGTTTTTGTGTAGTAACAATTTTAAAAAATTGTGGTTGTGGTCATAATACAAGTTATTGAATTTAGAATAGTGTCTATGCATCTGTGTATGGGTATATTGATGAGTGTGTCTCTATGCATTAGAAATGTTCTATACGGAATATGAAGAACTGTATGCATGAGCAGAATTTTCCTTAAGGTGTGGTAAATCAGCAACTGTTTTGGCCCAAGAGTTGAATCCACTAGAAATATAGCACTCCCTCAGATAAATAAATGAATTTAAGGTACATTTCAATGCCTTGGAACTCTCTGCCTCTTTTAGTGATTAAGAAAGTATCCTAAACACTCCAATTAGGGTTAACAAACCAACCATCCAATTGACAAGAGTCTTGGAGCTGGTGTAATGGTCATCTTTCCTGTTCCTGGAATAGAACCTCCTACATCTATGGTTTAAAAGAGGAGAGGTTAAATTTGGTTCATAGTTTTGGGGGATTCAGTCCATTGTTTACTGGCTCTGAGTCAAAAACAATGATGTAAAGACTTGGCAGAGGACAGCTGCACAGTTCATAGTGTCTGGGAAGCAGAACAAGGAAACAGTGCCAGACAAGAAGGGGCACGGGACCAGATACACCATCATATCCAAAGTCTCACGTCCGCAACCCACCCAGACTCACCCAGAAACCAGAATTATGCTCCTCCAATCCCAGAGTGGTTCCAAAGTCAATCAAGTTAGCACAAACTTAACCATCACAAGCAGCCTCCTCCAAACCTCAAGACCCTAAGAGACTCTGATGCCATGCTACTGTGATAAATCTAGCTCATATTGGCCTCTTTAGTGCTCAGAGTTTAGAGTATTTCTTGGTAACTTTGGAGGCAAATGGGAAAGTGCCCTCTTAGGGAGATATTATTTCAGATTATTAATCTCTGACCATTTTATTTTATTAATACTTTTCTATTAATCTCAAATATTTTCTTGTAGAGAGAAAAAGCAGTATGAGAACTCTGAGAAAGACATAGTCATATATGATCACACTATTACTGTTGTTGCAAAGAACCTTCGCCTGAAAGCAAGTTCTTGGTTGTCTCTTAAGTGTACTGGCAGATTCTGTTTATACCTCTGCTGAAGTCACCGTTCTCTGTGACAACACAGCCCTCCCTACAGCAACGCAACGTGACCTCAAGTACAGAAAAAGTGAAGTTGATGAACATTTAAGAAATTATGTTTTCATATCTTCCCATACAAAAGGAAAACAAAAGCAGCTCTTTATACATTTATTAATTGGAAAGTCAACCAAACTAGATTTAACATTTTGTTTTTTTCTTTTCTTTTTTCTGTTTTGTTTGTGGTTGTTGTTGTTGTTGTTGTTGTTGTTGTTTTGAGACAGGGTCTCGCTATGCAGTTCAGGCTGTCGTTGGGCTCACTTTGCAGCCCAGGCTGGTCTCGAACTTGCAATGATCTTCCTACCTCAGCCTCCCAAGTGCTGGGATTACAGGAGTGTGCCACCACGCCTTGCTAGATTTAACATTTTATACACCTTAATTTGTTTATAATATACAATACTGTGTTGTTTATTTCTACCACCTCTGAATGTGATAGTTTTATATGTTCAGGAAAAGTAATTTTTTGTCTTTGTTTACTTTATATGATTTAAAGTCTTTTAAAAGAGAGTCCAAGTTTTTACACATTGTAGTTGATTATATACTAATGATTAAATATGTTTTTTAAAAAAGGTGAAAGCTCACAAGCAATCAGAAGTTTAACTATTTGGTAAACTCAATTCTATATCAATATTGTAGTTTCACTGGTAAATAAAAATATTTGTCTGAGAGAACTGCCTAAGCAGACAAAACCCCTAGATATATGTGAAAAATTTTTAAAGATTATGTGCAAAGGCAAGGAATTTCTGCCTCTTTGAATTAACTAACTTGCATCATAATTCAGAAGATGCTACTTACTAATTGGATAGTAAATGAAAAATCAGATTTTTTGGTTATTCATATTCTTTAGAATAGATGTTTATAATGAGTTCAAATTACTTGCAAGAGTTTAATTAAGTGCCATATTTGGATCACTATGTTCTCATTCATTTCAACATTCATTCAAAAGCTTTTTCCAGCATTATTCACTTCTATATTTCTTAAGAGAGTACTCTTCTAGCACCTACACAAAATAAAAAAAGAGTTAATTAAAATCTATTTCCCTTGAAAAACTTGAGAGACAAGTTAGGATTTGAGTAAAGTCGAAACGCACAACAAATAATGACTATGCTTTTACATAAACATAAACACATGATCACATATGTTAGGAAAATCAGTATTTCCTGCCTGATTACAATGTGCCAGATAGTATGTTAGGATCAAGGAAGACTTTATTTTATTTAATCTTAACAACTCTATAAGGGAGACACCAAACGTATCCTCCATTTATGGGAAGTATGGTCTTAAATATTTTGCCCAGGGTTTTCCGTGTATTGAGTTTCTAACCCAAGTCATCTGACCCCAAAGACCATTCCCTTAAGCATCTTGCAGAGAAAATGGTTTAGCAATGGAAAAAGCCTCGGATTTATAGTAAGAAGATGTCAGTTCTACTCCATACCACTCACTAAGCTATGGGGCCTTATAAATTTATTTAATTCCTGTGAGTCTGACATTCTTTTGTAAATAGAATGAGATAGATGAAAAAGTTTGTAAGTTCTAAATTACTTTGCAAATAGCATTTGTTAATATTTTCATTTCAGCCTGTATAGATATAGTATAAGACTACTGTGTTTTGAGTTACACTAATACAAAGAGATTTCTTTTTCAAATGCTTGCTTTTTTAATTATAAGAAATTACAGGAGTTGATGGAGATGTCTCAGGAGTTTATTTACAACTCAGAACAGTAGGTTCAGGATCTCATCTTCTATATGGAATTACTGCAGTATTTAATATTTACAATTAAATTATAGTACAGTATTACTAAATTTAGATAATTTACACCGTTCTAGTCACTAGCACTGACCTACCGGTGGAGACAAATGGAAATAACACAAATATGTTATTAGAGTTGTTAGAAAGATGTTGGTCATGGTTATATCAACACGTAGCTCATGGTAAAACACCTTAGTGGGAGGGCATGAAGGTTATAGAAAGAAACAATTTTTTTTTCAGTAGATTGTTAGAGATTTCTAGAATTTTGTAATTAATCTTTAATAAATAAAAATCTCATGCTCAGATTGTGTGGACAAATTGAGCATCTTTAAACTTTATTCATTCTTCTTGTTTTTGTACTTAGGCTTTCCTGAGGGGACTTTTAGAGGTAAAGAGACAACATGTCAAAGCAGACAGCAAATTGATATGCAGTGTCAGTTTTATTTAAGCCATCTTCTGTTAGTGCAGTTCGAATGTAATTTATTTTATGCCTATCATAATACTGCCAAAACATTAATCAGTGCTGTTTCACTTGAACCATATTTAAAATTTCCCTAAATTTAAAAAGCTAACATTAGCCCAATAATTAATATCATTTTTATTCTCCAATCTAATTAGTTCCATAAAAGAGAACTGTATTGTTTTAATATGGAATTCAACCTGTTACCCTAATGAATGTATTTTTGTAGAAGTATTGTTAAATTTTTAAAAGAAGATAATGAATTTGAAAAATAATTTTATTTAAACACAACCACCTCTTGGATTTTATAGTCTCATATTAGTCCAGTGATAGTTTAACAGGTGAATATTTAGTCAATTAAAAATAAACAAATAAAATAAGGATTTTGCCCACTTTTAAGTGTTTCAAATATAAACACTTCATAGAATTCAAACAAAGCAGAGGATTTAAGATGTTATGAAAATGAGAAAAGTGTTGGGAAAGGAAACAATGAGCAATAAGATTCTATGATAACAAGTGTATTACTTTTAAATACTGAAGTATTCACCAATTTTTCAGTGCTATTTGTCCTTGGTCTATAATCATAAGAAGAAAACACTTTTTATAATGTGTCATGTTCACAGAACTTTCTGGGGGAGGCTCTTCATTTTATTTTTCATCTCCTCCCACTCACTCAATGTACAGCAACTGGCTCATTGGCAGAACACAAGGAAACAAACCCAGCCTAGAATAATCAGAGAAACATTTTCTATATACAAACTGAAAGCCCAAGGTCAACTTCTCTCAATTTTGGATTGGAGAGCTTGGTAGAAAATGGCTATTTCAAGATTTCTATTACTTAGTGCTTGAGATCCGAATTAGGCAATATACCATGCATGTCTGTGCTAGTAGACTAAGTAAATTGTATTAAACATAAAATATAAAAATCTTTTAAAATTCCTTCTTTGCATTTTTCATGTGCTTCCCTCTGACTTTATTTGACAACAAGTTAAATGGAACAATGTTAGAAGTCTCCAGGTACCAAAGGCCAAAACCAGTATGAAACAAAGAGCTGAGCAAATGCATGGTCAGCTGGCACTGACCTACACAGGGCATCATCCTAAATAATTTACACTCAGAAATTCACTTTAGGATCCATGTCATTTCGATCAGCTGTCTATAATCAAAAGCAGATTTCTCAACTCCTTTTTTCTTGAGCAGCATAGATGTGTGCAAATTGCCCTGCTCTTTGTCTGTTCAATAAAGATATCATGAAGGTCTAATGTTTCCTAATATAGGAAAACACAATTTTGTCACGATAGAGGTCACTGTTAACCACTAATGAGTCACTCAGTGGCAAGAACTTCTGATATTCGAAGTTAATCTTGACATTCTCTACCTCACACCTGCAAGCAGCCATAAAAAAGTTAACCAAGGTCCTACAGGAGAAAATGAAGATTAGGTATGGGATACATACCTGTGATCCTAGCACTTTGGGAGGCTGAGGCAGGAGGATTGCAAGTTTTGAGCCCAGCCTGGACAATTTAATGAGGTAAAGAACCAGATATAGCTTAGTGTGAGGCCCTGAGTTTGGACTCCCATACCACAAAAAGAAAATGACAACAGAGACAGTTCTCAAAATAAAAATGGACTGATGATATAACTGGGTGTGGTCAATCTGCATAACAATTCTGAGGTACATGTACATATGTCTAACACTATCATATTGCTGTATCAGTTCACATCTTATAAGTGATGAAACTAAAGTTCAGACAGCTTAAGAAACTAGCTCATGGTGTACAAAGTTCACGCTATTTTGTCTCAATTTTGCCATCTGAGATATGACCTTATGTGTTTCTTTCACCAAATTCCCAGTAATTAATATGACATTTTGATGGTAAATTAAAGTTTGGGAGAGAGAAAAGCAAGGTTTAAATGCATCCTACTCATAATCTCTCATCTTTCAGTGTATTAGAGTACTATCTATCATTGGATGAGCCCCTGCGTGTACCAGTGTTCTCTCCAGGTGTGTTTCAAGCTCAAAAGCTGCATTTAAAATGCCATATTT
The DNA here is from genome assembly GCA_004365215.1 of Cuniculus paca. NCBI lineage: Eukaryota > Metazoa > Chordata > Mammalia > Rodentia > Cuniculidae > Cuniculus > Cuniculus paca. Next base: position 18,184 of record RJWT010003655.1, on the reverse strand, counting down.
TCAAGACACTCGTATTCAAATATGATACATGCTCAGGTTTCTGGCATTCTTTATGACCATCTGCTAGTATGGCATGATGCCCATTTGCAAGGTAATAAGACAATTTCAGGAGCACACAGATGCCAAGCATACCAAGACTTAGATTGCTAACCCGCAAAATGAACCAAGTAATTTTTCTTCTATGATGAGCAGATCCTCTAGAGTCAGAACTACCTAATCATAGCTTTCATCTATTCCATTAGGTGAGATCACATTAGTTGACATAGGGTAGAGGCAGGTAAGAGATGGCCATCACTAGTTCCAACCTTTGACTCACTTCTGTTTGTGGGTTATAAAGAGAAATTAAGAAACAATCCTATAGAATAAAATCCTGTCATCTTCACCTAAGCTGGAAAGCAGGCATCTGCCATAGAGATAATGAGTGTTGTATATAAATTCTCATACGTATTTTTTTATGTCAGGAAGCTTCATGCCTTTATTTACTTGTGACCAATCAAATCTCCAGGAGCACGCGGCTCAGACAAATAAGAAGGTTCAAGTGTTGAGAAGGCTTTGCATTTTCTGTAGATGTAGATATGGTACCTCTATTGACTCATCTGCCTGAGAATATAACGATAAAGAAGATATGGTAAATACAGGCTCCCTTCTGAATCATAGCAAGCAACCTTTGACAAGAGCACTTACACGGTACCTCATTGGAGATGCATGATTCATTCATTGTTCTCTCACAAATATGCTTTTTGTGCATATATTTGAAGTGAAGACTTGTTCAAAGAATGACAGTGGTGAGAAGCTAAGAAGAAGAAAAACAGCATAAGACTGGAATGGAAGTAATAGAAAAGGGAGAAAATGACAATATAAATGTATTGTTAACCTACACCATTAGTTTTATGGTGAGTTGCATACAAATACAGAAAAATTTTAATTTGGTTACTAATGTGTTAGGGTACTATATACAGTATTTGTTGTGAAAATTACACATCTTTTTTGCTCCTTTATTCATATAAACACATATTTTGGGAAACAATATGGCTGCATATATATGTATTTTTTAAAAATAGACACATGGACATATTAAAAGCTATACACACATTAGAAATAAGATTCCATATTGCAGTGAAATCCTCAAGAATAGTGTTTAGTGCACACACACTTATAACAAGATATTTTACCTTTTTGAAGCTTTTAAAAAAGAAAATTTAATGTATTTTACAATAAAATACTATAAGAATATATACAGTTGTGAAGAATGTTTAATTATGTGCTCAGTAGAATTTATATATTGAATAAAATATGATAACCTTCATTATGGCAAACCATATTTAGTTATATTTATTCACTAGTCATTTATTGAGCATATACAGTGTTCACAAGCATACTTCCAAAATGTAATCACTGAAATTATAGCAAAACAAATTTATTTTTACTCCAAATAATTTTATTTTTGATATTTATGCAAGAAACTTTAATGAGTATCTCCTATATGTCACGAGTTGTTTTTGTCTCTGATATAATAAATGTCCATTTCTTTTCTGAAAGTATTTGAAGTATGAGGTAGGACAGAAGTTAGATAATATACTAGCATAGTATGTTAAATGATAATATAGGGGAACACAACATGTAAGAGATAATTCCTTGTATTTGGTGAGTCAGGAAGACTTGATGAGGTGAATGAAGTGTAAGCTAGTTCCCTGACAGACGCCTCCTGAAATTTTGCCAAAATTGTGCATGCAAATATTCATGTTGGAATAAACAGAGGTCGTCCCTTGAGAAGATAGCAGATCATTGAATAGGTAATTTCTGTCTCTGTCAGTCATGGTGTCCATCACCAGCTAAATATGTAGGCAGATTAAAAGAAATGGAAGCATCAAAACCAATAATATTGAGAATATAGAGTTCGACTATTAAATTGTATGATAAAAGATACACTGTGGTAACAGTATGCCTCTTCATAGTGATCAAATGCTTTTTATAATTCTGTGCATCACATTCATTTTTTTTAAAAAGGGATCAAAAGACCTTGAGAGGAGATTAAAAGAAGAACAAATAAGCCAAGAAAGATCCCCTTAAAACAACAACAATAACAAAAAACAAAACAAAAAAGTAGCTTATTTGTGTTTAAAAGTGTTGCTGGGTATAAGAATATAAAGAACTCTTTTATACTAAAAGTAGCACAAAGAAAATCATTAAGTTTAGGAGAGGGAAACACTATGCTTTATCTAATAACGGATATTAGATTAATATTGTCTTTTTCTAATTTATCTATTTATTTATATATTCATTGAGGTAGGAAGGAAGGAAGAAGGGAAAGGAGGAAAGGAAAGAAAGAAAAAAGGAGAAAAGGGAAGAAGGAAGGATGAAAAGAAGGAAGGAAGGAAGGAAGGAAAGAAGGAAGGAAGGAAGGAAGGAAGGAAGGAAGGAAATAATATAGAATATAAATGGGCCCAAGCCTTCTAGAATTTGATAAATGTGACCCTCTTTGACAGTAGGGATAGTTTCTATCGATGCCACAGGAAAATGAATCAAATTTGTCAGAAATTATCACAAAACGTGTTAAAATCAAATTCTATGGTTCTTCTGAAAGGTTCTGACTTAGGTGGTCGGGAATAGAATTCAGTAACTTTCCCAAATGAATCTAACATAGAAAGTTTATACTCTGAGAAATATTGTCTACATTTAATATTTCTTTCAGTCTTAATATTTATCTATGAAGATTTAGTTTTGTAGTCTCACCTGCTTTGGAGGAGAAAAAGTATACATTTTATGAAGCATATTAAATTTATCAAAGACTCTAGATGCATTCTTCAAATTTATGTATGTGTATTATAATACATTAGATATACATGGGTAATTCTGCATCAATTTTAACCTCACACCTGAATAAATTCCACACTGCATATCATTATTTTCTGCAAAGGATGACTTTGACTAATGTTTAAAAGGATGACAGTTGTAACAAGAATGAAAAAGAAAGAAATGTAGAAGAGGGAACAGAAAAATGACCTATAAAAAGCATTTAACTTGCCTTCAATGTGTATCATTTCTAATTTAGTCAGAGAAACAAGAATGCAAATTTAATTATTGAAAAATTCAATATTTTGAATCATGAACATCCTCCCCTACCCAAAAAAAAAAAAAAACACCCAAGGATAATGGATTAAAAACAGAAAGACATTTGGTCTGACTTACTGTCTTTCTGCCCCCATCAATTCATAAAGGGTTGACATTTTTAAAAAATGTAGTGAAGCCTATTGGTTTAACTCAGTAACAAACAAAGTGCCATTGCACAGTGTTCCAGCTTGGTTTTACAGTATTAGTGTGTAACTTTAAATCTAATTAGGGTGGTAAATTTTGTCTGAACAAGTCCGAAAAGTATTGAGCAATTTCCTAGCAGTCATGGCACTGATTCTGAGTATGGAATAGTACAGTAAAATTCAACAAGGTGTAGGGACAAAAACACCAGTGTGTGAAGTGTGAAGGACAAGAAGATGATATAATAAAAGTATTGTGACTTTAAAGCAAGATAAAAAGGGGTTGAATTCATAGTTCTTACATTTACTAGATTTCTATTTTTGAGACTTAGTTTTCTTGCCTGAATATAGATTTGATAATAACTTCTTGAAAATTATGTAAAATAAGTTAGATAATACCTTACTCAACAAATGACCCACATCAAATTCAGCCTTTCTCATTCGTAAGGATTACTTTTAAAACATGGAATACAATCAACAGATATGGAAAAAACAAACAAAATAGAGATGTTTGTTGCTATACTGAATGTTATGATTTGTGTCTAGATGTCCCCTGCAAAGCCCCATGCAGTCACAGGGTTTTTTCACAGGTAGCTGAATGTAGAGTGTGTGATGAATTCGTAGAGCAATGCTAGGATTAAGGGTGATGGGATTAAGGCTGTGAGTCCTACACCTGCTCTAGGGTGGGTAGCCTGTATATGATATAAGAGACAGAAGAGTCTCTTGTTCTCTGGCTTGTTGCTTTTGCTGTCCCTGGCTCGCCATGAATTGCTCTCCTCTGTGAAGCCACCCTGTCTTGGAGCCAGCCAATTATGGACTGAGACCTCTACAAACTGTGAACTAAACACACCTTTCCCCCTTTAACTTTGGTTGTCAGGTATCTTGTCTCAGCAATGACAAAAGTAACTAAGACACTGAGCATTGCTCTGTAACTCAAATATCCAATAGTTGGTTCTAAATACTATGCTTGCAAAATGTGTGGGAACAATTGATATTTGACCATTATTCTGAGCAGATTTGAAATGTTTCTCTTTAAAGATTTTCTTCAACCTAACATGCAAATGCAATGGGTAGCAGGATCATATTTTGGGATATTAACATTTTTTCTTTAAGGCATTCTCCATATCATTCTCTGTAGCTGTTATTCTTAGCACACCATTCTAAAGGGATCCTCTTCCATAAAAGGAAAAAAAACAAAATCTCAAATTTGAGTTCCAATCATAATGATGAGTAATCTTGAAAAACAAAGTAGAAAGACCAGGACTTTAAGGGAAAAAATATTTTAATTAAAAGTAAAAGCTGAGAGTGGTGGCACATGCTTGCCATCCCAGCTCTCTGGGAGATATAGGCGGCATGGTGGCAAGTGTGAGTCTAGCCCCGGAATTTTAGCAACTTAGGAAGACCCTGTGTCAAAATTTAAAAACGGCTGGATGTAACTCAGTGTGAAGGCCCTGGGTTCAATCCTCAGTACCAAAAGTAGATGAAGGAAGGAAAGAAAAAAGGAAGGAAGAAGAGAGAGAGAGCAAGAGTGAGTGAGAGACAGGAAGGAAGGAAGGAAGGAAGGAAGGAAGGAAGGAAGGAAGGAAGGAAGGAAGGGGAGAGAGGAGAGAGAGGAGAAAATGAGGGGGGAGCTTATAGATATAGGGAAGAATTTTCATATAAGTAACAAGGCTACAGAACATGAAGTATAAATGATTTTGGGATGAGATAGTATTGGAAGGAGCACATTGCACTTAAAATGAGAGCAAATCCTTGGTGTAAGCATAATGTTCTACCTCTATCCACATCTTTCCTACTAATGAAGCCTGTGCTAATTATGGTGTCACTTTGGAATAGAAGCAATGAGTTAGATGCCAGCAGGATTAGATCTGAAAACAGTCTCAAAGGGCAGAGAGAAAGCATCATGTGGTAAAATACACAAAAGTTTATGAAGTCCCAAGAGAGATGCAAGAAAGACTGAGAGGATTTCAGCAGACCATGAGAAACATGCAATGTGTTGACAGGAGCCCTTGGGCAGAGACCACTTGGCTCACACAAGCTGAAGATTATACACAAGGCCCAGGGACACCTAATGCCAATGTATTCAAGACCACTTAGACTGAGCACAGAGAATTAAAGCCAGTGAAGACCACATGGCTATGGGTCACAGCCTCCACATTAAAAACAGGATCTAGAATACTCAGCAAAGAAAGGGAAAAAGAGGGAAAACAAAAAGGGTAAATGGAGCCAGAGATGTACCTCAATGGCACAGCACCTACTGGGCAAGTGTGAGGTCCTGAGTTCGAGTTCCAGTACCAAAAAAAAAAGGGAGGCAGGGAAAGGGAAGATTCCTAATTTAACTGGATGGACTCCCAAAAGGGACTGTGAATGACTAAAGACTGATATTACTTGGAACTAGTTAGGTCTGTTGTAGCCATATAGGAATTAGGTCTTAGAAGCCAAAATAGCACATAGAAATCATTGCAAAATCAACTGTTGCTTACTTGAGTTTGTATCCACATTTAGTACCCTTTAGATGCAGCATCTGCTGCGACACACGACCAATACTAATCTTGTAAAATGTTATAAGAGTAGGAAGGATGCATATGGGATTACGGAAAAGATCACGGATATTTTGGGGCAAATGGGAAGGAAAATGAAGCAAGGAAGTTGCTATTGCTATGCCAGCACATGCACAGATGACCTTCATTACACAAGGTCTAAGATAAGAATGATGTTCAACACTTCAGCTTTAAAAAATTATAATTGTAGTAATCAAAGTAACTCTTTCTAATTTATAAACAAAACTTACAGGTATGTTTTTTAAAGTTTAAACCATGATTGCAACATTTTAGATTATTTACCGTTTATGCAATTCTTTTTCCTCTCCCTCCTCTTGCTCTGAACAGAATCACTGACAAAATTTTGTCAAAATTATTTGAAGCAATAGGTGTCAATTTTTTTATCACTGCCTGTCAGTACAGTAATATGACACTTTATATGCCTAAATTCAACATCATTTTAGTAAAAGTTAATTCCTTCATTAAAATCTCCTGGTTCAGTAACCAAAATTGTTTGCATGATCCAATCTTTCACTTCTTTTCTGGTTCGAGTATTTGCCCTAGATTCTTTCTGTTGCATTTGTTTTTATATTCTCCCATATCTTCAAGGAACTAAAAATGGCTAGGTGGAATAACAAGGAGTTGTTAGCAAGGCAGAAATTGTCTCTTTTCTACCAATTTCTTCATTAGATAGATATAGCTCCATTAACTCATTCAGTCATTTGATGAGTATTTATTTAGTGCCTGTCATATGCCAGACCAAGTGCTTTTTATTTTGATTTTTTAAAAAAGTTGGTGTCAATTTTTTATTTATGTTACTATTACCTATATTCAACCAGAATCTCTATAGTTTGATTAGACGAGAAATGTTTCAACATTTGAGCCAATGTTAACAATAATAGTTTCCACATTCCAAGGTCCTCATCAATTTTGAAATGATATCAAACATTGATATTTATGAAGAGTAGGTTCTTGAAATCAAGGTACAGATTATATCATTAAAAATCTATTTATACAGCTGGGCTACAAAGTGTGACTAGTATGATGGGTTACACTTGTTCACACACAGGTTGTGACAAAAAATCATTTCAGTTTTGCAGAACAATTTCAGGGGGTTACATTCACAACCACCATAAAGAAGAGATTCTTGGTATTGTGCAGAATGGTGGCCCTCCGCTATTCTACAAACTCCACTCCTCTTCTCCTTTTGTTCAAATATACGTGTGAGCTTATTAATAGGTGACCCCTTTCCCAGGACAAGAGATGATTTATGTTTGAGCTAAGCCAGTCTCAGTAATCTCGCTCTCCTTGCCAGTCATGGTCTAAGCTCAAAAATGTGACCCAATAATGCTAACAGTAAATCCCCTGATGGCTTTTGAGAAAAGCTTTCCCTTAAAAATAAAAACAGACTTGTACTAGGATAACATCCCTCTTCTTTCACTAAATGCATCTGTAATCTTGTCTCATGTGACACCTGAAGCTATTGCATCCATAATGTGGAGCAAAGATCATGAAAATAGTCAAGATTTAGAGTAGAAATCAGAGAACTGCACAATTCGCAAATGTTTATTGAGAGACAATGGACCTGTTAGTGCTTGGGCTATTTTTAAGACTTTCTTCTTTTATTTGCAACTAAACTTATCTTTCATGAATGTAATGCATTTGGTTCCTCTATTTGTCAGTATGGAAATTGAGGGACAAAGTGACTCTATAAACTTTGTAGTCAGAAACCGAGAAAGGCAAAACAAAATCAGCCAACCAAACCAACCAGTGGTATTCTAACCAAGCTCACCAGGGAATAGCAGGTCATTCATTGACTGCAAATTTATAAAGGACATAGCTAACATTCAGTGTATGCCAGTTACAGTAGACAGGTACAGAAAATATAGTAAATATATTAACTCTTTCTTAAATTTAAGTGAGTTAGTTGTGATACTCAGGGGACCAAAATATAATTTGGTTTCCTTACTTGGTCCACCCCACCTATATCCACAGGTTCTTCTATCGGGGACCTGGTCAAGATTCCCAACTGCCTTTATGAGGGATATGTAAAAGTGTAAAATAAGAAAGAGACAAACTTAGTAATGCATGATGGAGAGCTAGGAGATCAATGCCTCAGAATAGGCAGAGACCAATATACTCCAAACCAGCTACTATTTATTGGGTATATGCAATGTAGAAGGGCTAGAAGATTCAAGGTCTGCAGAAGATTCAGAGGTTGATGGCTCAGCAGGCAATGGATAATCCTGGGATGACTCAAGAGGGCAGAGATGATTTTATGCTAGGAAGGATCTTGCTCTGGAGTGTCCTTTTTAATCTTGGTAGTTTTAGTTTAGTCTTAGTGGGTGGGAGAGGATGACCCATCCCAAAAGAGTTAATGGGAAGTCTTGAAAGGGTGATACCATAATTCCAAGCTTCCATTTATCCCTTAGGGAAGTATGCAAAATCAGCCATCATGAATTTGTGGTCCTCAACATTCTTCTCCTTCTCCATCTTTTTGGGGGGGTGGGGGGATGGAGTTTGTTCTTGTATAACGTCATTCTGGTTGCTTGTATCTTTCTTCATTTTCTCTTCAGCTGTATAGTTGGAAATCTGATGGTTCTGAGAGCAAGTTAGTTACTGGAAAATGAAGAATAATATTTGGTATAACTACTAACCTGTAGCTCAGGTTTTCTTATGCAGCACAATTCAGACTTTGTCATTTTTAGAAACTGAAATAAGAATGACAATCACATTGGACGCAGGCATTTTAGAGAGCAGACAGGTGATATTTTAAAAAGCCTTTGTCTTATTACCTGTATAACCATGCTAATAAGAAAAAACTCTGCAGTCTATTTCTATGTTTTACTTGTTTCTGTAGTTATTCTTCATTATCTATTGTTATCAGGTAGCTGAGAATATCCAAAATGCTCAAGTCAACCAATGGACACTTGATAATGGACACCCAGGCAGAGATCCTTAGCAGAGGATATTTCTTGGATATTCTGTATGTCTTCATTCTTGTGAAGGTTGGGAAATACAGCACAGCACAGGTGAATGAAAATTGCTCTCTGGGAAAAAGCACAATATTTAGTGTTCTCGAAAGGAGAATTTTATTTTTCTTCTTTTAAACTGAAAAAAAAAAAAAGGCACAAGGCTTGTGGCCTTAAGGAGAGAAGCCCAGGAATAAGGCTGCTTTTGTACTCTATTAAGGTTGAGATTAAAGTCCCTACTGATAAACTGAACATTCTTTAAAAGTGACCAGAAGCAAACAATGTCTGTTTGCTGCTACTTTATTACAAAGACACCACTGAGAATAGCTAAGAATATACTATTTGATCTTTAACAGGTTGACCAAATGATTGCAGTTGGCTCTAGTACATGAGATACTTTCTGCAAATTATTGTTTCTGGTTATAAACCTTTATAATATCTCAGAATGAATTATGTATGTATTTCATGTTTTCTTTTCTGTTATCAGCCTTGATGTTCTCATTTCAAGTTTCACCCTAGCCTCCTAATAATGCAATATTGAGGCCATTCAGACACTAATTATGCCTCCGTGGCTTTTTTGAAATGACTAAATCAGCATCAGTTCTATAATTATCATTAGCAAGTTTGTATCAGTGTTTCAGATCACTTGAAAAGCTCAACTTAAATGATTTGTGAATGTACTCATCTAATACATTGAATGCTCTCTATAGATACAAACAGGTGCTTGCATATTGCTTTATGTAAAATAGAAAGTCTGAACATGTATATTGTATGAAATATATTCTATTCAATATTAAAGCATTATTTCCATAGCTTGAAATATTAAGTTATATAGAGACATCTAAAATACTTGCGCTTTAAAAGCTCGGTTGGGGTGAGCAGTGTAAAGAAACAGAAAACTATTACGCATACTTAAGGCTAGACCTGATGTCTTCCTCATTTTCAGAATGTTCAAATAGGAATCTGGCAAGGATGATTGACAGGAAGAAGTATCCAAATGCAATTCCTCTGTATTTTCATTGTTTCTGTTCTTGAATTATTGATATTGCCAGTAGTCATTTGTCATGAAAACAAATCAATGTATGTATGGTAAGCACTTATCTAAATATGACACTTTTATATGTTAAAAAATATTTACAGTATAATATTCTTATAATTTAACAAAAAATGAAAAACTGGTGGGGAAAAATAAGTACAGCAAAATAAGAGCAGAGGAGAAATAATAATATTAATTTTGAACATTTAGAAAAATATTATAGAGGGAAAAACACTTGCCACTGAGAAGAGAAGCTCTGAAGATTTCTTTGTGTAACTTAGAAGGGAAAGGCTCACCTTAAACCAGGAAAAAAAAAAAGAAATCTGATAAGAATTTCTGAAATTAGGTCTCTTTAGGAATAGTGCATCATATATCAAAAGCTGAGCCATTGTACTTTCCAGTGACAATTGGTTTTATATATATATATATTTTTTCTCCCCATCACTTTATACTAGATCCTTGTTTTGTACAAAAAAAAATTGTGTGAGGCTGTAGTATTTTATGACCTACATTATTACCCTCTGGGTAGTGAAATGATGGTGCCAAACTAATTATTGCTTTGTCTAATTTTAAATCCAGGTCTATGGAGATTAACAGCTTGCACATTAATTCAAAGCACCAACATCCCACCTAACCTAATGCTGTTTTAAATGAATTAAAAACTCTGGAAAACTTTTAACATACTTTATAAATGAAGGGATCGTACATCTGTATTTTTATTCGGTATATAAAAATCAAATTAATTTTACTTATTTTGCTTACTCAGACATACTCCAGGAAGGAATTTTTCTTATCTTCCACCATTGCATCTTGAAACACCTTCTAAGCTAAAAGCACAATCTGAGTGGAACTAATTGTAACATGGTAGTTGAGGGAGGCAGAATAATGAGTCAAAAGACCATGTTCAGGTTGAGGGAAGATAATTCAATTCTAACATCTTCTCCCTTTTTGTATCTTTGACATTAAGTAAATGCCTTTAAACACACTGGCATTTTGTAATATTACAAATATGAAGGTGGAGTATTGAGCAATTAATACAAATAGAACATCTATGAAAAAGGCAAGGAAACATATCACCAAATCCTACAGGAAAGATTGACAGTTTGAGGGACCAGAAATGAAAGACAATTACAGTAACCTCCCACTTGTCTCCTCATTTCCAGTTCTGTTAGTTCTAACTCCCACCCCTCACCTGGCATTGAACCCATGGCCTCTCTAGTTCTACATAAGCCCTCTACCACGGAGCCACACAACCCATCCTATTAGCTCTGTCATAAAGCAAGATTTAACCCGTATAAGCCTCTTTCTTAGAAACCTTTCAGCATTTCCTGTTACCTACCCACTGAAGTGCAAACTTCTGCATTACTAACACAATGAGTTCCACTGGAATATACTCCCTATTCTGATTTCTATCCTTATTTCCTACTTTGTAGCTGCATTAAAAAACAAAAACAAAATAAAAATAAACTTGAGTCTAACTAGAATATCTATATTTTCCAGCAAAAGGCTCACACAATTTCCTTTCTATCTGCCTTTACTCACATCTATTTCCTCTAGCCATCAACTCACTAATTTCCTCAGTAAACATTGACGTGGAAACTTCATTATTAATTTAGGCACTGAGAGAGGAAAAGCAAGAGGGAAGATTGCTTGCCTTCAAGAAACTCACAATCTAAGTGTCAAACACAAGGATGCTTTTGAAGTGCTGTGAAGATACAGAATGAGAGCTACGAGACCAGGGATGGCGAACCTTTTAGAGCTTTCAATGATACAAACGGCCCGCTATGGCGTGTATGCCATAGATTCGCCACCACCACTATACTCGACTCTGAGAGCCCAGGGGAAACACATTAAAGTGCCCAGGGGAATTCTGGGATTTATGTTTGAAAGAAATAAATGCTGAAATTTTTAAGGAAGTCTACAAAAAAGAGGAAAGGTCAATTCAGAAAGAGGCATGATGACAAACAGAAACACAGAGGTAGAAACAACACATTCATTGGAAATTGCAAGTGGCTTGTGTATTAAAAGATAAAGATTGAAACTGCAAAGTCCAAAAGAGCTGCTTTCTCCTTCATGAAAAAACCCATATATTCTGGGAAGAAGGTTTTATGAGTGTACTTAAAACATTCACATTTAGCTATATTTATCTGGCTTCATCCATAAAATGTTAATGTCAGTTTTCTTTAAATCCTCTACAATTTTTCATGCAATACATTTAACCACAATAAGAATTCAGCATGTTCTTTCTGAGTGAAATTGAAAACTGTGCAAACTCAGGCAAAGGTGGCAGTAAATATATGAATACTACAAATGTATGTGAATGAAAAATATAATCAATCTTCAAGTTATTAGGAGAAAACATTTCAGCCAACCAAAAAAATCTGAAGTGAACCCATCACAGGATTTTCCTGGTTGTCTCTATCACAGGGATAGATCGCTTGGGAGATATATGAACTACTCCAATATCATTTGACAGACTCTTCATGTCAAATGTAATTTTGAAAAATCTGAGTTATTTTATTCAGTGAGCTCCAGGTTTTCACTAGCATTTGGGGTAGAGGGAAGGTATGTAAGCACTAGTAGTCTTAGTTGAATTGAGTGTAAACGACGTTTCTTAAAATATACTGCCATTTTATGGAAGCATTAAAAATTACTGTAGCACTAATGTCCATTATTGTAAGACTTAGTTTAGATGTGTGGACAATATGAAAAAAATAGTCTAGATTTCATAAACAGCTATTAAGTCCTGGAGTGCTTTTTGAAACACAGCAGTTTGAAAGCAGTTATAATTAGTTTTCAGTTTTAGTAAAATACTTAGTGCTCAAGTTCCAAACTAAAAAATAATATTTAAAAATTGAATTATGTTTTAACATTTTATGAAAACTACACTAAAATGTCCTTCAAACTTGTATTTCTCTTTAAAGCATCTCATCACCTTCTTTGTAATCTTTTCTTCCTTCTGTCTACCTTCAGTACAGGTCATCTTTTTTTTCTCCTTGTCTCTCCTTACACAGGTAAGGCACATCTCTGTGACCACACTAGCTCATATTATCCTTAGTTCATTCAGTGCAGAAAAACATACAGTCAGCTGCAAAATCACATTCAGTATCACTTTGCTTATTTCCTTAGCCTTCCTTCATTTTTGTTGCTGTTCCTTATATTATTTGAAGAAAAAGACAAGGAAAAAAAGTAAACAAATTCTTCTCCTCTGAATTAACTTGATAGGACCAGAAGTGCAGGTATGCAGAGATACTTGTACACATATTCCAGAAGGAAATAATAACTATGTTTATTTTTTGTTCTGGTTTTCTTAAAAAGCCCAAGTTAAATTGCACTGCACATTAGAAATTCATGTGTTTGTCAAACTACAATTCATTATGTTTTAATGTCTCCACATTAAACCAGATCCAGTTAAAAGAAAGAAATATCCAATGTAACTGAGCCAGGCAATGGGAAAAAATTAGCCAAATCAGTTCTTCTCTGTATTAAGTGTTCCCTTGATTAGCTAATCAGCCTTCTTTTCTCAATATCTAATTCTCATGTTGTCACAAGAAAAGTTTCAGAAAACATAGACATGGTTGTCAGTTATAGCCAGAAAATTCCTCTTGAATACAAGTTTTAAAGATGAATGTAGACAGAAGATGATGACCATTAAAATGCTACTTAATCATACCACATCATTAAATATATTTTTAAAATGTCAAAAACTAAACAATGCAAACAAAGTGATGAGTCTCTATGAAACATAAAGCTGTTTTATTTTCTTTTGCTTAAAGTAATTATAGAAAAGGATATTTTATCCACTACTAAAAGAAAAAATAGTTAGAAATAGAGCAGTGGCAAACCCGCAGTGGATCTTATTAGTCATGCAAAACACATAATGGATATTCTATAGCATAAGTCTTTGGTCCCTCTGGAGTATATGCAATTTTGAACAATTTTAAAACTGTGTAAATACATGCAGTGCTCTTCTGAATAGTTTTCCTTTTCTTTGATTCCACAGTTAATTATATTCATTGACATGTTGAACAATGGATTTTATAATGTGTAAAATGAATATATAAGGGAATGTTTAAAAGTACTAGTTATTACCTATTGATATATTCTTGCTAGCTTCACTTTTTTCCTCTCTTTTTTAAAGAGTAGGGATCTTTTTAGATATTGCAAGTGAACTGGTTAAAGTCTGTCACCAAAACATAGTGTTTTTATAATCAATAGGTATTCTATTATATTTCATTTAATATTTTCATTTACATGAGGAACTGTAAATTGAGCACCACTAATTTAGTGTTAAAGGCTGATGAGCTCCAACTTTTTTAACAAAAAAGGACCAAGCAGTTTTGCATGAATTGCACAGAGCATCTGCTGTGCATCCAGAGGATTTCTGGTTGTCATTTCCCAAATAGGCAATAACTGAAATTATGAGTTTTTCACAGTTAAAAAAAATTCAGTCATACTTAATTCAACAGTGACACACAAATATTTTCTTTGCGATGAAATCCAATGAACTTTTTTTTTTATAATATCAGTTTTAAAGCTATCTTGTAACATGTAACTGAAGGGGTTTCAGTGTTCTAACAACGGAATAAAATTCTTGTTTTTATTTCAAAGTCCAGTTTTTTTTTTTTTTAATGTGCAGAAAGGTCAAAACCATTCCAAATAGAAACCTCATTTCTTAGAAATATTTGTTAATATCTCGAATCACTTTTATTGACTTGAAATTCTGTCGTTTGCCTATATTTAGAAAAAGATTTTTTTTTACCATGTGAACTAAATGCATGTATTCAAATGTGAGAAAATCACAAAAGAGTGAAATTTATTTCAAAGTATACGTTTGGTGTTTTTAAAGCCCTGGATTTCAGCATCTGGAGAGCTGCATCTTAGTCTATTAAAGTTACACCAGACAAGCTGGAGAAATAGGAACAGTTAGGAGGAGGGTCATTCCTAAACAAGTGCATTTTCGGTTCCAACCTTCAAAGGTAACGTTTCCAACTTGATGGACTTCTGGTGGAATACGCAATTTCCCTCTTTCATTCTTAGTTTAGTTGAAATATAATGGACTGGATGTCCACCAGGCCAAAGTATAAACTCGCGATTTGTCTATTAAAGTCATATTTAATGAAAATGAAGAGAAATTATTACTCAACTCACTCTCTTTCTCATTACAGCTCCTACAGAACTTTGGCGGGGACATTATCTCGTAGACATCATGATCAAATGTTATTGTTTGCTTTATTATCTCAGTTGGATGGTTGGCTAGTCTAGAATGAAATAGGTTGAAGGCAATACTCTCAGCCCAGAAGTCTGAATGAGGTTCCCATTCAAATGATCCTGATTGTTTGGGGGTGGGGCGGGGTGATTAGTAAACCAACTGAGCTTACACTGCCTAGTAAGCGTCTGGATGCAGCACATTTACATCTAACAAGAGACCCCAGAAAACGTGTGTGTGTTTCTTAAACCTTATGTTCCGAACAAAAGGCTATCTCAGCAACAGACAATCAGCACAGCATTGCTCCCTGGGATGCGAGCAACACACTCAACTGCACATTTCATTCTTCCTCAGCTCCCCGCGCCACAAAGCCCCTACTCTCTCTCCACTCCTGGGTCCCCGGCTTGCTCCGTGGCGGGGGGTTGGGAAGGCAGGAACCTAAAGTCTCAGCCTGCGCTCCAGCCGCTCTCAGCCGGGGCCCCCGGGCGCTGCTTTCCCCTGCCCGAGCCGCCTGGGGGAGGTAGGGAGGGGAGCCGGGGAGCTCGCGAGGGGACCGCACACCTAGACACTCAGCATTTTATTTATGCACAGGGAGGCGGGGGAAGAGAACTGGGTTCATGCAGATTTTCCTGCCGAAGTTGCCTCTTCTAGGCAGTTAAAGTCATTTTTCGGGCTGGTACCGGGGCCCCGGGGAGGGCGCTGAGCGCCGGAGCCCGTCCTGCTGGCGGAGCGGCGGTGGAGAGGGCCGGGCCGGCGGGGAGGCGCCCTCCGAGGCCGGCCGGGGAGCGCACGGGCCGGCCGCTCCCGCGCGGGCGAGCCAAGCGCCTTCCCGGTCGCCGGTCGCCGGTCGCCGGTCGCCGGCCGCGCTGGCCGGAGCGCGCGCAGTCATGACCTCGGGGCCCCCTCCGGGCCGCGGGAGCGCGGCGGCGAGGCTGGGCGGCCGCCGGGGCCCCGGCCGTGTAACATGACCCGAGCGGCCGGCCGCCCGGCGCGGCGCGGCCATTGAGCCCTCCCTGCCCATGAATCTCTGGCGCGTCTCGAGCGCGCTCGCCTCCCGCCTCCTCGCTCCCCCTCCAGCTCCGCGGGCTCCGTGCGCCTCTCCCTCTCCCTCCCGGTGCTCCCGCTGCCGCCTCTCGCCCCTGCCCGCCTCTCGCCACTGCCTCCCGTCTCCTCTCCCGCACGGCAGCCTCGGTCTCTTTCTCCCTCTCTCCTTTGAAAACTGATCTTTGGCTCTTAGTGTGAAAGTGATTTGAATTTGGCTCGGCGGCGCTCTGCGCCTGCGCTCAGCCTCTGGCATGCTGGCTCCTTCCAAGCAGCTGTTTTGGGTTTGAAATTCCAACATGGCAGAGGCTGCAGTCCGTCTTCCCTTCAAAAACTTGGAATGATTTCAAATCATAGGCACCTTCACTTAACCCCGGCTTCCATTCATCAGCAAACACATCGGATCGATGCTACGCTAACCTATCGGGTTCTCGCTCCGCGCGTTCAGGTAAGAGGAGCCTCGTAGTTTTTTCTACGATCTGTTTAAATTTGTTTTTGTTTTATTTTTAAAGAATCTAAATAGACCCAAGACCTGTAATAAAAAGAGATCTCCGAGTTGTGCCGTAAACATGAAATTTAAATTTCCATTCGTCCTGTTCTGTACGCCAACCTGCTGTCTAATTTCTCTGTACAAAGTAGCCCTGAAACATTATAAGGCATATTTTTGCTGCTTAATCATTGTAACAATAGTACGGGATTAAGACTTCGCTATTGCAAGAATCTCGTTTTTTGCTATGTTGGGCTTACTTGTTACTATCTTTTTACTTCAAAAATAAGGAAAAAATACGAAAGCGGTGCCATAGGGTGGGGCTAGACTTTCTTCGGGAACTAACTTCTAAGTAAATAAGAAGTGTAAATAAGAATCTTGCACACACAAAAAAAGTTGAGGTTAAATTACAATCTCGTGGCGGGGGGGACGGGAAAAACGTCAGGAGATCGGTTGCAGAAAAATGTAAGCACATCATCCTGGAGGGGGTACAGCGTGGTGGGCGTATTGTTGGCAAGGAACGGGAGAGAAAGATGTATAATTTAATGGTATATACAATCCACTGATCCTATTACCGTCCTCCCCGGAGCTCTTGTTAGTTTCAATGGGAGTGAGTGAAATTGACATGGACTTGCATTCCTGGTCATGTGCTTTTTTTTCCTTTCTTTCTTCTCTTGTGATCTGAGATCCCCTTTTTGTTGATGTTGCTTTCCCCCTTAATTATATGCATGTAGGTTAAATGAATACCTGACGAAAGGGCCCACGTTTCAAGGCAGTGACATTTGATAGCTGAGAGGAAAAGTGGCTTTAATGAAAAGCAACCTTTGGAATTCCTGCTTGTGAGAAATCCAATTCAGCTTTTTGTGCTGCCAGCAAGAAATGATCAGTAGCACCAGTGTTTATGGTATGTCAGTTTTGGAATTTACTTCCTTTGCATCTAAATAGGAAAGACAAATTAAATAGCATGATAAAACCATTGCAGACTGCTTGGGAAGCAGAAGCTGATGATACGCTATTGCTTTACAAATACATTTTAAAATTTTTAATCTGTCACCGTGCTTTTTTGTATTTGCTATCACTTGTTTATATATTGCAGTTTTGATTAATGTAGTACTTGAGCCCACTTTTGTCAGTTTTAGCTGTAACCCTGAAGTTGCATGTTACTAGTAATGCACTATATAACGACTGAAGTCAAATGGTATGTAAATTAGTTAAACTCAGTGTGGGTTTTTTTGGGGGGGGAGGGCTGGGTGGAGAGGGAAGAGGGCGGGAGTGTGGGGAAAGATTGCTAACTAATGAAAGTATATATATGTACACACACAAGACAGGATGAAAATTTTTTTCTTTTTTTTTCAACCTATTAATGCAATTTGACTATCTGTTCTCTTGATGATTGTACTTTGTGGAATAATCAGTTCTGTGTGGTTTTGCTTTTTGGGGGAGGAAGGTGAAGGCGTATCTTTTAAATGAAAATAAAATATGTATTTTGATTGTTCAAAGTCCTTCATGTCTTACAAGGAACAGTGGCAGTTTTTTCCTCTTGCCATTCACTTGTCTGCCTGTCAGCGCTTTTTTACTTTTAACCTGTGACAGAATTAAATAATCAGCCACTGAAATTGACTTCATTTGAAATCACTCTTTCCTCTTT